>JAPDHQ010003418.1:0-21800 GCA_026184515.1 Peronosclerospora sorghi | reverse complement strand
AAGTCGCTGGTGCATTTGAAAGCCCTTGTGGCATAACAACCCACTCCTACAGCATGCCACTAGGCGTGCTAACCGCTGTCAGCGGAATATCGGACGCTCGCATGAGCACCTGATTATACCCGTCAGATCTAAGGCACTGTACACAGTACAGCCCGCCATATTGTTCTGGAGGACATCCTTCCGAGGAATCGGAGTCTGCATGGGTACAGTAGCTGTATTCAGCTTGTTATACGCATGCACAATGCGCCACTTTCCGTTCGGTTTACGAACACAAAAGGTGGGAGATGAATGGGGAGACTTGCTCTCCCGTACCATCCCTGCCTCTTCTTTCTCCTTGAAGAATGCGTCGATAACGTCGCATTGCTCCTTGGGGAGAGGCCACTGCCTAGTGACGCAGTATTTGATTCCAGGAACCAAATCAATTTCATGTCGGACTCCCCGATCCGGTGGTAACCCCATCGTCGGGTTATCACTAATGACATCTCCAAATTACTTTAGTAAGGGATGGTAAGGGTCCTCAGGATCCGCGAGGATCTTAAGAACGCTTCGGGCATTCATTGCCTGTTTGGTTTGCACCAAAACTGACTCGTCCATCGTGGATGAGGAGTTCAACTCCTCTTCCGGACGCAACACGACGACTTCGTCGATTTCATCTGCTTTCAAAGCAGTCTCAAACTCGTTGAAGGACATCTCCTCGAACGACAACAGTTCGCCTACCCCAGGCAACCGTTCCAGGCTTACGCCTTCTGTGACAACACCTGTCACACTATTCAGCATCCAATAGAACTGCTGAATACTGGCCTCGGGACTCATCCCGAGACCCAGATGGGGGGAGTCAATTGCCCCATCTATTGGAAGTTCCACGCGCCTATCCACAGAGGTCTCTACCTCTACCACCGGTAACTCGCCGGTCTCACCTACAACGGCGTAGACGGAATCATTTCCGACGTGCGAAAGAGACAAACTTCGGGTCTCTTCGCTTGGAAGCGCCTCGCGCTTAACCACAGGGGTCTTCACCCCTACCACTGGAGACGCAACTTGTTCGCCGGACACGGCGTGGTCGGAATCTATTCCGACCTGTAGAAGAGACGAACTTCGTGTCTCTTCTCTAAGCGCCTCGCGCTTACCCTCAGAGGAATCTACCTCTATCACTGGCGACTCACCAGTCTCGCCTATATCGGCGCGGGGATTAACCGCCGAGTCCCCCTCGTTAAGGAACTCTTCCTTAACCTCATTGGGAATGATCATTTCAGACATCCCAATCTCTGGCATCTCACGCCAGAATCGCTTTTGCGATCGAGCAAAGGTGGGCTCATGACTCGCCAATGCTTCACCCGACCGCGGGTGCGTTGAGCCAATGGACTTAGACTTCCAGTCTATCCATGGCTCGTGGCGTTCCAGCCACTTCATGCCCAGAATGAGGTCATACCTCGAGTCCAAATCCAAGACTAGGCAACTTTCTAAGCTGTCGAAGTCTGCAAATTTCAGCTTAAGGTCAATCGAGACCTTGGGTACAGTAACCTGTACCCCGTCGCAAGACGGACCGCGACAACGTCACGAGAACGTGCCTCTACGGCCTCGGCATACAGCCGACTCTTCTCAACAGAAGTCCGTCTGACATAATTTTCAAACACTCCAGAGTCTATCAAGACTCTCCAAGGCTTATCAATGCCTTTCACGTCCACAAGGACTACCAATAACCCTGGATGGTACACCAACTCGGTGCTAGAAAGCACCGCTTCCCTCGGGGCTTTGTGCTGTCGTCCCCTACCCTGGAAATTAACAGCACTGAAGGGTCCCCCAGTAGGGCGCCCCGCACCTACTGGGAGCCGTCTTTTCCCGACGGCTTGGGCCAGGGCTTTTTCCCAACCCTTGGCCCCTTAAAGCGAGTATCTCGATGGAGATTTTTCGGACACCTGTTCCGCAGATGATCCGTGCTTCCACACAGGAAGCATCTCAGCGGCCCATGCCGCTGCAACATATCTAAGAGCTCCGCCTCGAAGCTCTGCGAAAAAGAGTCAGTGTGACTCTTAGCGGAAGGTTTCTCCTCCGCTTTGACCTGACTCAGGTCCATGGGTTCAGGACCCACCTTAGAGGAACGGAAATTCCTCTCGGCGTTAAAAGCCATCTTGAACGCCTCCTCCAGGGATTGGGTTCGGCATCGGAACAATTCCGAACGTGCTGGACCTTCTCTCAGGCCTCCCATGAACACGGGAATGGACACGTCGTCCCCGTACGCTTTCGCGTACATCCCTGCCAACAGGGTCTTAAGTTCTTGGATGTACGTTTCCAAGTCCCTAGTGCCCTGACGGCACCTTAAAAACGCCAGCTGATCTGGAACCAGATCAGGCGTGGCGAACATGTCCATAAGATTTCGCTTAAAGACTCCCCAGTTCGGGAACACGGTCTTGACAGAATCCTGACACGTAAACGCCCATGTACGGGCTTTTCCCGTAAGATGGGTCAATGCAAGTCCCACTTGCAAGTGTATCAGCTATCACATTCGCTGAGGAGAAGGCCGTTTCGACCTCTCGCAACCACACGTAAAGGTTGTCACCCTTCTCCCCGGTGAACTCTTTTATCTTAAACGATAATGGAGGGCGCACCCCCGTGGAATGACCTCCACTACAACTCGCCTCATGAGCGGTGAGGGCATTTACCCTTGCCTTTACGGTCTCAAGGCCCTGCTCCACTAGGAGCTTCATGCCTTCTTCCCCCGTTAAGGGTAACAGTCTTTTAAAGGCTTCCTGCTGGACGAGGGTCAAACTATCCCAATCGTCCTGATTCATCCTTTGCAGAGGATGCCTAGTCTACCAACACAGGTGTTGGATTGAGTACAAGTGCTACAAGATGTAGCCGGTGCGTATACGCACGGTGCGGCTAGCGCACAGAGGAAGTTTCTTCCTTAAAGCGGTAGCTACCGCTACTTAGCCGATACGCCCTTGTAAAGGGCTTAGTAGGAGAGTTCTCCTACTCGGGGACAAGATTCCCGGGTTGTTTTACGGCTTAGCCTTAACGGCTGTATTCCCTTTTACGGGATGTAATTAAAGGGAGGGCTCCCTCTTACCTACGACACTCACTGCGCGCGCGACCGGTCGAGGTCGCACGTCCGCAAAATAGAGTGAAATGTAAACTAAATATATTTAATATGTAATTAGCCTAAATTAATTTAAACTAATATAAGCTATATTTAATACTAAGTAGAATATTCCTAATTCGTACGTAGCTAAAATGTAGTGTACACACCTGTTGTAACGGGGTTACGTTCGGGTTACATTGAGTGTTGGTGTACATGAGTACACCACGGTTGAGGTCAGTATTGACCGGTTTGAAAGGTTTTGAACCATTGGTTATTTTAACCAATCAGGGAAGGGGGCCTTGGTGTGGTGGTTTGTCAGCCATCCACGTGTACACAGGTGTGTACACTACATTTTGGCTAGGTACGAATTTGGTAAGTTCTACTTAGTATTACATATAGTTTACATTAGTTTAAATTTATTTAGGCTAATTATATATTAAATATACATTCAGTTTACAAAAATACTTAAGACTGCTAGGCGCGCGACCACGCCCGGTCGCGTGCGCAGTGAGTATTGTAGCCTAAGGGAGTTCTCCCTTACACTACCTCCCTTTATAAGGGAAGCCTTGTTACAAGGGGTTAGCGAAAGCTATCTGTAAACCACCCCGGGAATCTGGACCCCGAGTAGGAGAGCTCTCTCCTACTAAGCCCTTTATTAGGGCGTATCGGCTAAGTAGCGGCGAACTCCGCTTAAAGGAAAATCTTCCTCTGTGCGCTAGCCGCACCGTGCGTGTACGCACCCGGCTACACGTACAAATTCGGAAACGGGCGTATCTAAGCAAATACTGGGAGGCTTTGCACAATTCTTTTTTTAAAAGTTGCATCTAGTCATGGCGCATTTTTCAGTATGGTTCCCAAGCCAAATGTTTTTTGGAGGCTTCAGAAAGTACATTTATGTGAGCAAGTTTACAAAAATGCCAATAACTTTTGAATTTAATGTGGTACATAAAATCTGAATTCTCCAGGTGAAAGCGCATCAAAAAATACATCCTTTACACTTAGTTACAAAGACGATAATATTTGGAAAATGGGGTTTATTAGCGAAAAACAATGTTTTTATCAATTTTGACAGGGTTCTAGTCACATATCACATTCTCCGATTCTCTCAATCCATTTCGCGTAAAAATCCACATCTCGAACAGTTTTGGGAGCAGGTGTTATAATCCTGTGGATCCCACTATAATCTCAAATATAGCGTGAAAACGAGCACTTTGAACGAGAGTTGTCATAATGTCGTATCTCTGCAACTAGTTGAAGATTCTGCAATATTATTTTTTTGGAACTTGCGTCTGGTCATGGCACAAGTTTTCAAGTTTTCCATCCTTGTAGAACAGCCAGATTTTGTTAGCGGCTTCAGAAAGTACAATTAAGTGTCAGGGAAATTTAAGATTTCATAAAAAATGCGAATAACTTTTGAACTTAATGTGGTACACACTACCCAACTTTAGATTCATGATCAGCGTTAGATTTTGCATCTGGTAGGTCAACAATCTCGCGTGGGTATACACGGGCCATGTTTCATAACATAAAAAGTACAAGGTGTACATAAAATCTGATTTCACCACACGAAAAAAGCATAAAAATACAGCTATTCCATCTGGTGAGAAAGACGGGACATTTTAAAAAATGAGGTTTTCCGTGAAAACAAGGTTTTATCAATTTTGACAGAGTTCCAGTCACATGTCACATTCTCCAATTCGCTCAATCGATTTCTCGTGAAAAACTACACCTAGAACAGTTTTCGTAGCAAGTGTTCAAATCTTCTGGATCCCACTTTAATCTCAAATATGGCGTGAAAACGAGAGTTGTCGAAAGTTTCCCTATCTCTGCAACTAGTGGAAGATTCTGCAATGTTATTTTTTTTAAATTTGAGTCTGGTCATGGCACAAGTTTTCTGAGGTGGAGCGGCTGATCAGAATTGTTGAAGTTCGATCAGGCATTACCACGGCGCCCGGACAACCGACTAACAAAGGGGGTCCTCCGGTTGTCCTGTGACTGCTCGTGTTCCTGCTCACCTTGTGTACCCGACGGCTTGGGCGTGGGTCGCTCTCCAGGTGGCGGGGATGTCACACTGCAATTCCTTGATGCAAGATTGGGGTAATTCGTAGCGAATCGACCGATGAGCTGATCAGGTGCGATCAGGCTTGATCAGGCGCGAATAATCGATGATCAGGACCGATGATAAATAATTAGGGGATGATCAAGGTCGAAGATCGATGATCAGGGGTGATCAGGGTCAATAACCGATGATTAAGGGGTGATCAATGAGCAGGGGTGATCAGGCTCGATCGGGCGAGAAAAGTCGATGATCAGGACCGCCGGTTTATGATCAGGGGATTATCAAGGTCGGTGATCGATCTGGTCGATTCTGCACAAAATTGGAGCGATTGCGAGTCGATCATCGCAGGGCGCAGGTTGCAGATAGATGATCAGGGTTTTATCAGCGAGGGGGGGGGTACTTGATCAAGCAGCGGAAGTCTTCACCGCTTGATCACGGAGCCTCTTAAGCCTAGTCCGCTAATAGAATACCCAATATATAGTATGTATTCTTAGCTAGACTTAAGAGGAATGGGTAATCCACAAAATCCACCTAGAGTTCCCGTGGGGCTCTTAGAGCAGCCGAACTACTAGGGGCCAAAACGTAGACCAATGGGGAAGAGGTGAGAGCGCACTGTTCGGTCACGTTCCCAAGACCAAAAAACCTTTACAAAACTACCGCTGGCACAGCGGGCGGAGTCGCGGGGCGAGTTCTTCTTCACTCTACGCCTGCCGGTGGGACAAAAATGCACTAGGTGCTCCCGCCCGGGACGTAGAGGTGCGTGTAAATGTAGGGGGGCGCTAAGATGCCGTCCCTGTAGGTTGATCTGCGTGATCAGACGCAAAAGGAGAGCTTTATTAGTGCTTATATCCTAAAATCTACCAATTACCAAATATCAACCAATCAGAACTACCCATTCCAATGTACTCCGTCGACCAGTCGACATGGCTTTTCTGTCGTCCGTCGCTAACCGCTAGGTACCCGTATCTAATGGCGCTTCTAATCCGATGGCCCGTCCAGGTACTTGCAGTTGCACACACAGTTGTAACACAGTTGTACACACAGTCGTACACAAAGTTACACACACAGTTGTGCCCACAGTCACACCCACAATTGTGCACCAATTTTATGGTACACTTCACCACATTTCCATCATGGTAGAACAACCAGATGTTTTTAGCGGCTTCAGAAAGTACATTTAAGTGTCAGGGAAATTTAAGATTTCATAAAAAATGCGAATAACTTTTGAACTTAATGTGGTACACACTACCCAACTTTAGATTCATGATCAGCGTTAGATTTTGCATCTGGTAGGTCAACAATATCGCGTTGGTAAAGACGGGCCATGTTGCATAACATAAAAAGTACAAGTGGTACATAAAATAGGATTTCACCACATGAAAGAGCACAAAAAAATACATCTAAGCAATCTATAAAAAAACAGAATTCTGTATGGTTAATGGGGTTTATTTGCATAAAACTATGATTTATTGATTTTGACAGGGTTCCTGTCACAAGTCGCAGATAAAAATAATTCCATTCGATTCCACGTGAAAAACTACCATTAGAACAGTTTTGAGCGCAGGTGATATGAATCTTTGGGAAAAAGTTGTTATTAAATGGATGGTGACTAGTGTGATGGCACCATACTAGTCGTGGTCCTGAAAAAAAAGAGGTTAGAAAATAGCCGGGTCATTTTGTCCAAAAACATGCCATACCACTTTTAAGTAGTACTTTTTACGCTGATCACGAATGTATCCATGGGTCGGAAATCCGAGCAATATTGACGTCGCTATTTCGTTTTTTTAAAAAAAAGGTGCAATCAAATAACACTTTTGACACAAGGAAACAGGAGTATCTCTGCAACTACTGGAAGAAACTGCGTAGCTTTTTTTTAAAGTTGCGTATGGTCATGGAAAATGTTTTACAGCTTAGGGAGCTAGCCATATGTTTCTTGCGGCTTCAGAAACTACATTTAAGTGCCAAGAAAATTTACAATTTCACAAAAATGCAAATAACTTTTGAACCAAATGTGGTACACACGACCCGACTTTATATTCGTGATCAGCGTGAAATTTCGCATCTGGGATGACACGAGTTGAATATGTGCATAGACGGGCCATGCTAATCGGTAAATAACATAAAAAAGTACAAGTGGAACAAAGAATATGACTTCACCACGTGGAAGCGCGTAAAAAAGTACATATAGTCCATCAGGTGACAAAGAGGAGCCTATTTGGTTAATGTTCTTTTATCGCGAAAAACTAGGCCGAGAAAAAGCAATTTCACAAAAATGTGAATAACTTTTGAATTTAATGTGGCACACACGACCATTTCATATTCGTGATCAGCGTGAAATTCTGCATCTGGGATGATCCGAGTTGAACATGTGCATAGACGGGCCTTGTTAGTCGGTTAATAAGATAAAAAGTACATGTCGTAAATAAAATCTGACTTCACCACGTGAAAGAACACGAAAAAATACATCTATTCCATCTGGTAAAAAGAGGAGACTATTTGCTTTTTGGGGTTTATTAGCGAAAAACAATGGTTTAGGGTTTAGGTTTGTTTGTAAAGTTAGATACCACACAAACTAACTACTTTCCTAAAAAGTTCTAACTAATTATAAAATTACTATTAGACGTTTTTCGCTGATAGTGCTTCATCAGTAGGACTGTATCTTATATTCAGACTTAGTCCACACGAACATCTGGTAATTTCCCGTTTTTCATCCGGGGCTTAAACTTAAGGTTTGTGAGTTTAAGTTTTAAACCCCATCGTGTGTACGGTTTGCAAGCAAAGCCGCAGGCGATGGGGCTGTTGCCGGTAGTTTCGAGGGACAGAGCAGCGTCTTGAGAGTTGGAGGCTTCAAATAGCAGATTTTCACCGGCGTTTTGAGCACTTGCTCCAATTCATCGGCCGCTATAAGTGATCGGAGCTTGCTCTTTGGAAGTCCGTTGGGGTCGTACTGGAGCTTGAAGACAATAGGACCAGAGGTCCCAGAAGGTTTCGGTTTTGTTTGCGTCTTTTGTAAATCTTCAAGAGCCTTCTGAAACATGGGATTCAGCGTACTTGGAGTATATCCACGATCTTGTAGTCTAGAGTATAACAGGCCTACAATCCTTCTGAAGTGACGGGGACGGCTGTTTTGTAGCTTGTACTTCTTGATAAGACCACGGATTAATCCTTTGACTATGCCGGGTGGGTGGGCACTGTTAGCCGGGATGTATAGGTACAGGTTCAGAGCTTTCTGATGTGTACGCGTATACAACGAGTTGCCGTCTCGAATGATTCGTAAGTCGAGAAATGTTGCTTCCCGTGGTGATACGGTGTGTGTGAAGCGGAGTTTCGACAGGACGGTAAACTTGGCTAGCAGGTGCTGGAGACTGAACGGCTTGGTGCTGGGGCTCCAGATGACAAAGATGTCATCGATATAGCTCTTGTAGTAGATGATATGGGACGAGAATTCTTCCAGGAGATGTCTTCCACATGGGCTACGTACAGTGAGGCAAATGCAGGAGCTACAGGTGTTCCCATTGCTGTTCCGCGTAGTTGTCGCCAGCGTGTGTCACCGAAGGTGAAGTAGTTGTTGTTCATCACCAACTGGAGGCCCGAAAGGATCGGCTCTTCCCAAGGGTGACCTCGGATGCGTCGTGCGATTGATGTATATGTGGTGGAGTCAAGTTCGAAATCGAAAACATTAGCATCGATAACCTGACTACCACCATCGCGCCCAGCCTTCCAACTTTCGGAGGGGGTACTCCGCGGACCACCACTCGAGATCTGGTCCAATCGTCCGCTGCAAGCAGACAACCGGTCGTCATCAGAACCCACTTGGTTCGATTGTTTAGTGTCCATCTCACCTTGTGTACCCGATGGAATGGGCTAGTTACACACTCGGTGGATCGGGATCGCAGATTGGATCGAAGCGGTCTTGAATATAGAAGACCGATCTGGGTAGGTATCTCTGGGGCGGAACTCTTCACCCCAGACACAAACAGACCAAAAACACTTCCAAGAGATAACTTCCAATAGGTCGATCGTCCAAACGATCAAGACCTGACCAATACGAAATAATAGAGGGTAGACCAACCGTTCCGGTCTAGCCCCTGACCAATACGAAATAAGACCAAAACCGGTCTAGTTTCCAACCAATATTAAAACAAGCCAATATGTCCGCGTAAATACCCAATATGATCGTGAAACTCCACAAACGATATCTCCACGCCAAGACCAATCCAGTGAATAGCACGTTCCAAACGTACTTGAGTTGAGGTGTTGAGATCGCCAAATCGTACTCCCGCCGAGGGACTTCCGGTTGGACAAAGTGCGCGTGCGGCGCGTCCAGACCGGGTATAATGGGCGAGAGGGGATAATTCGACCCTATGCCCCCAAACACTCCGCGGCTGGCGGAGGAGACTAGTGTACGAAAAGGGAAGAACGGCGACCCCTAGCTGTGGTGTGAACCAAGACCAGAAGAGGTTTCAGCCACTTATCCGAAAGCTAAAAGATTTCCTTACTTAAAGGTATAACCTCTGTCCTAAAAGGTAAAACCACAACCAAAAGCCTCTTACTTGGAAAAACCACAACCAAAAAACTACTACCCTATATTCCCTAAATGTACCCACACAAAAATATGTAAAATGCCCAAAGTCGGGTGACTCACCAAAACTTGCGTTCTTGACACTTCTCGAGTCTGATAGGCTGAAAGCCCCCCTTGTTTAAACCAATCCGAAATAATACCAAATGCCTTGACAAAACTTGACCAGAAGTGTGCCAAATTTTGGGCACGCTTCTCCACAGCCGCCCCCGAGTCAGACCGTGTCGCCAAACGACAACGGTCTGACCTCGTCCATCAAATTCAGTTAAACCTTGGTCATTCAGACTTTTCCGACATGGAGCAACCATCTTCTTCATCCGTTCCAGGTACTTGCACTGCTGGACTTGACCTTCTTGTATTTCCTTACCGACCGTTCTTTTTGTAGGCACCTCGCATACCACGTCATCGCATGTCACTTCGCCCGTCCGGTCGGTCCGGTCTGGCAGATCCCATCGTTCTACTGCACCTCAGACATCGGAAGGGCATCAGACCGGGACCGACGCGCAGTTGCAAGACGCACTTGAAGAGATCGCACGTCTCCAGGAGCAGATTGCTCAAAAGGCGACACAACGTAAGCATGCATGTACGGTCTTCACCTTGGACCTGTTCTAACCTTCGTTTGTCTTCAGCCCGTATACCTCCTGGCATCAGCAAGACGATCAATGCCCTGCTTGCCGCCGATCGGCAGTCGAACATGCATGACCTCCAGCTGCGTCAGACTTTGACCGGACTAATAAATGCGCGCAATAGGTTGACCCGCTTGGAGGCTCATCAGCTTCATCTTCGGGAGCAGCTTGTGCTGGTCCAACAGCAGCAAGAAGAAGACCTGCTTGACCAGACAACGTTGAGCATTCAAAGCGACGACCTCGAGAGGCGTCTCACCGAGCTCCGAATTTCGATTCAAGACCAGACCGAGGAGGTACGGTCTTGTGAACGCAAGTCGAACGATTGGACGCAGGCAGCGAACGGTCGTCGGGCGGTATTAAAAGAATGTCATCAGCGCTTGGTTGACCTGTTGCGTCCTCGTCGGCATGCGGTTGCTGCCTCCACGTAGACCGGTCTGCGTCGGCCGCCTTGGTGGACCTACACCGGGACCAAGACCAAGTCCGTTCATTGGCCGAAATTCTCCAGCACGAAATTGCACACAAATCAAAGAAGCGCGCGGACGCGCCGGGTAGCTCGAGGGCGCGGGGCATAGCGTGCGACCCCGAACTAGGTGGGAAGCGTGCGGTGCCCCATAAGCGAGCCAAGACGCAGGCGCTTCTCGTGGGCCCAAGCTTGGACGAGGACGAAAGTATCTCCAAAAATCAAGCGCCCTCAACCGCCGGTTCTGACCGTGCCAAGTATTCAGAGTTCTCGTCCTGGGATGACTCCGGCGAAGACTCCGGTGATTCGGAGTTTGCTGTCCCCATCCCAACCAAGTCGCGAACAAGTCCACATGAAAGTTTTGTTCAAGTTGCATCGACTTCGGAGCAGACCAAGAATACCGGCCCGCATGGTGGTGTTCCACCACCTCATGCGTCGACAAAGTCAACACCTACGGTCTTGCCTGGGACGTCCAAGCTCCACAAAGATGCTTTGTTGGCCAATGTGGCAATCGACAGTTCTTCCCTTCCGCCACGAACGCGTGAGGGTACTTTGCCGTGGTCGCCAGGGCAGATCGGTTGTTTACGCCGGTCCACCCTGACCAAGCAGCTCCTGGCCCGGTCTTTCTCTCGTCCAGACCATTGGCTTTTCCCACCGGTGAAGAAAGTTCCTGCCGCATCGGAATGGCGGCCGGACTTGATCACGTCGGCAAAGATCTCCTGCTTGTACGATGACGAGCCGTGGAAGATTTTCGAGCATCCCAAGCGGGGGTTCATCTTCCACTCGACTCCGTGGGACAATGATTCCACGAGTCGGGTGAAATATTTTAACAAGACTAACGCTCAATCCATCTGGGAGGCATCCCACTATCTGGTGCTTCCCCCGGAACGAGTTCGGCAATACCCTGGCTTGGCGACCATCCAGAACAAGCGCAAGCGGCGTCGGATCAGAGCGGGTGAGACCTGGCAGTCCCTGTGCCAATATGTTTTGGACGGGATGCTGGCCCACGAGTGCGACGTCGATGTGTTCTTATATCCAGTTGTACTTCATATGCCGCGGCGTCGCGTCGAGAGGACCCGGCTGCTGGCTGACGGTGGCACATGGTACCCCGGTCTTGGGTGCATTACACCGGTCTTGGACCTCAAGGATGCTTTGGTCCAACTAGACCAACAAGAACACTGGCGTAACCAGTACCAGGACCAAGTTGAAAAGCATCCGTAGTTGATCGTCGGCCGTCTGTGGGGTGATGGCGAGTGAGGTCGTAAGTAGTCGACCAGATAACACTTAATATATATCATCGTTCTTTTTCACATGTTCGGTCATCAAATCACTTGAGCTAATTCCACCACTTTCTCCAGAGTTGAACTAGACACGTTATCACCAACCGTTCCACTTACATCGCGAAAAAACAATCCACGTTCGTCACTCCACTATTCCAATTCGTCACATATTCACAATACACAATACACAAGACACAAGACCTTCCACCTCTTCACACCGGTCGGGAAGACCGATGCTACGGCATGTCTTGGTCTTGGTTTTCATGGGTCTGCATCACTGCGAAACGGTTCCGAATGACTCGGTCCCGTTCGAATTCTCTTAGTAGTGCTCCACAGTTCAGGTCGGACTCATCGATCCAAGTTGTTTCATCATGGTCCTTCCATCGGACCAGATATTCTCGGTGGGTCCGGCCGAACCTGGTCTTCTTGGCCGATCGGACATCTAAGACCTTTTCCACTTCAAATTCGTCCTTCTCAAGCTGTCGTTCCCAACTGTCCTCCGGCAGTAATGCTTCATCGAAATCAAACCGTTCTGCCTCGTCTACTAGACAGGGCATTTTGGGACGATCAGGAAATTCTCGGACCAGGTTTAACTTGGACACATGTACGATCGGGAAGACCTTGTAGTCCGTGCCGGTTGTTACTAGACGGGCAGCTTGTTCACCAATCAGCTCGGCAACACGGAAAGGACCGTGCCACTTGTGAGCCAGCTTCTTCGCATAACCCTCCTTCACTCGGTCTAGGTACAACCATACCCTCGCCCCTGGTTCTATACCGTGGGGTTGGACCTGGTCGTTTTTCCGGTCTGCCCGGTCTTGTGTAGCTTGCCGTAACTTTTCGTTGACAATTTCTCTTGCATGCTGGTAATGTTTCTGGACCTGCATGCGCCAACGTCGAGCATCACGATCGCGGGTCCGAGTGCAGCCAATAGGTATCGCGGCTTCAAGAGTGGACCGAGGGTCCCATCCATACGCAAGATAAAAAGGCGTTTCTCCTCGGACCCGATCGGTCGACGAGTTGAGTGCAAACACCAGCCTTTTTGCGTATTTGTCCCAACCGCGCTGGTCTGGATCGGCAACGTACATCTTGATTGCTCTTGTAATAGTTTGTACCATACGTTCTGCCGATCCATTCGCTTGCGGACGATATGCCATCGTCGCGCTCTGTTTCTGGCCCAGCATATTTTTAAACGACCGGAACACCTCGGCCATGAAACCGGGTTTTCGGTCGTGTCTGATGACCTCGCTGGCGCCGAACCTTCGGAACACGCATTCTTCGTAACTTTTGGCGATCTGCTCGGCAGACCGGGACGCATTTTCCTTCTCAATAACTAGACCGGTGAACAGGTCCACCCAGACCAACAACTCAGTATTGGCATATGTCGATTTAGGCAGCGACGGTATATGGTCCATCGCTATGACCTGGAAAGGGTAGATAGCTTCGATATTTCCGGGCGACCGCCCCTTGATTACCGGTCTACACTTTCCGGTCTCGCAATCCATACAACAACCCACATATTTCTGTACACTTCGGAAAATACCTCTCCAGTGAAAGTGGGACCTGATCTTGTGATACGTTCTGCCTATGCCCTGATGTCCCCCTTTTAGACTCACATGGTAGTGATGGAGGACATCCGGCTGCAGCAACTCAGGTATCACCAATTTCGCCATTCGGCCCCGGTCTGCACTGTCTTGGTCGGCATCGCGACAGTAATACAATAAACCATCCTCATCCACTTCGTAACTGTCTGCGATCTTGGCACATTCTTTCGCTTGACCATTCGTAAACTTAGACAATTCACCGCGCAGGTAGGTCTTCAAATTCACAATCCATTCTTCTTCGTCCTGCGCCTTGAGGATCCGTTCTGCCCTTAGTCGTTGCACAACAGGTTAACTCAACCGTTCCTTTGGGAACGGTTGGTGGGACTTCCGAGCTTTCAGTCTAGTCGCGACCATCACATGCAACTGGTCCGGAGCGTTCTTGGGTCCGATCACCTCGGGGAGCCTCTTTATATTCATCAATTCATCCAGAACGGCCTTCTCGGTGATCGTAGCCCCGGTATGGTCTTGCATGGCCTTGGTCGCGATGTAGTCGGAACTTCTGTTCCAGTCCCGTTTCACGTGCAACAGCTCGTGGTTGGGATGGTATTTCAATGCCTTCATTACCCGATCATTTAGCGTCCTTAGCCGTGGAGCCTTGCAGTCGATCTCTCCGGTGATCTGCCTGATCACTAGGTTGGAGTCACCACATATGATGACTAGCCCCTTCTCTTGCGACGACAGCAGGTCTAGACATAGAAGTAGACCTCGGTACTCCGCCTCGTTAACCGTAATTTTTCCGGCGTGAAATCAGCAGCGGCTGCAACTATAGACCATAGTGGCAACTTCCACAATATGGCACTATAGGCGCCGACCTTCTTCTTCACGCTTGCTGATCCGTCAAAACTTAAGACCAAGAGCTCTTCATCATGGTCGACGGTCGGTGGCGGTCTCGAAACTGACTGCCGAGGTTGCTTCCTCGGGACAATCGCTGTCAAGGCCTCGTCCACTTCATACCGAGGGGTGATACTGGCAGCTAATGTGCCCAATATCTCTTCCTCGCCTCTGGTGCATTTAACGACCTCGAGGGTCCACTGCGACAAGACCGCCGACCATCTGCCTAGACGTCCGTCCATCCCATTGGCTGATAATAGCCAGGCCAAAATAGACCTCCTTGACAGGGCCTTTATAGGTCGGCCGACCAGCAGGTTGTAACACACATCCAGAATTCGTAGCAACGCCAGAACTTCTTTCTCGACAATTCCATAGTTCACCTCATTTTGTTTTAGCGTTCTGCTCGTGAACGTGACCGGATGGTACACACCATCATGATATTGTACTAGAGTGGCCGAAATGGCCCACTGAGTAGCATATAAAATAATGGTCGGGACCTTTTCGGGATCGAAATGCTTCAAAATTGGTGCCGTCGCCATCTTAACCTTCAACATACCAAAAGCAAACTTTTAACGCTTCATATGGTCTTCGGCCTCCACTTGCGGACAATCTGCAGCAAGACCAGAGTCGGCGCCCCATGTAAAGTTGCTCGTTCTTCTTCGCGCAACATATGGTAGTCCACTTCCCGGAGATCATACAACACAGCCGCGTAGATAGCAAAATCTTCGATGAAACGGCTGTAGTAGTTTAAACTTCCTAGGAAGGACTGCATTGCCTTCAGAGACTTGGGAAACGGGAGGTTGCTTAACGAATCCAGGTCCTTAGGATTAGCCTCTAGACCCTATATTCGAGACCATATGACCTAAATAGGCGACCTTGGACATACCCCAAAAACTTTTTATGGCACTGATAGATAGGTTCCAGCGGTCGCATGCCTCCAACAATCGTTCAACCTTCTCGCACAGATTGTTCCATGACGAGGCAGGTATCAGAATGTCGTCGATGTACGACCGCCTCCCTAGAACGGACGGTCTTCTTTCCCGATCGGGTTCACCCTCTGTAAACACATCATAACTTTCGGCAGGGTCCCTATCGGTCTTGATTTTGAAGTGTCCGTACAGTGCGTTGTCTATCAACCTTTGATAGATCTGGGGTGCGTTCTTCAGACCGAACGGCATACGGTTCCACTCGAAAAGACCAAACGGTGTCACAAATTCGGAAATCTCACGGGCTCGATCAGTCATCGAGACCACCCAAAATCCACTTGCCATGTCCAGCGAACAATACCACAAGGTCTTGTCCAGGTCTTCCAACAAATCATTAATCAGCGGCATCGGGTACACCATAAGTTTAGTTAACCGATTTACCAGCCGATAGTCGATGCACAACCTAATGTTGACGCCGTTCTTCTTGATAACAATTACGATCGGCGAGGCCCATGGCGAGATCAACGGTCTAATAATCTTGGTAGCCAACAGTCCTTTGATAAGATCAGAAAGCTTTTCCCGGTACTGTGGCGCCACGCGTCAACATCGCTGAGCAATCGGCTTGGCATCTACAACGTCAATATCGCAAATCGCACCACGGGCTGCATGTGGTAAGGCGTTGCCCTTTCCGATCAGCAGATGTCTTTTCTTCCATATGATATTCTTCAACTGCTCGATCTGGTCTGTACTGTTAAGGTCTTGATCACCCACTTGTAAATCATCCATTGTAACCTCGGGAAAGTCGGCAGACACTTCAGGGAGGACTGCCATTTGGATTTCCAGCTCCTGAATGTACTGTTCCCCGCCTTCATGTATACAGACTTGTTCATCTTCTGGGGTGATATCACCTAGACCATCTGGACCGGCTGAACGCCCCTGGTCTTGATCTACGGGCTGTCCTTCACTGATATCGGTATGATTAGGAATACCGTCATGGTCCGACCTAGCAACTTCATGTTCCCCTTCTTCCGCTTCTTGCTCCGCTGTTGCCTGGTCTTGTGCTGACACCACGTTGACTAGCCTCGGCTCGTCTACTTG
Source organism: Peronosclerospora sorghi (assembly GCA_026184515.1). Classification (NCBI taxonomy): domain Eukaryota; phylum Oomycota; class Peronosporomycetes; order Peronosporales; family Peronosporaceae; genus Peronosclerospora; species Peronosclerospora sorghi. Next base: position 5,261 of record JAPDHQ010003418.1, on the reverse strand, counting down.
ATGGTCCACCGTTCCTGGTGACTGCGGCGCCTTTCTTCGGACCAACATCTTTTTTGGGGTGCCATAACTTGGTCTTTCCACTAAAGGTGAGGTATCCTCTTCCACCGACCCATCATCGCTGATAAGATCGGTGGTCGATTGGTACGCCAGGTTTTGCCACTCGACATACCGTCTCGACCCAATCGAGACGAACCCCATCTTCCTTGGTACCTTACCTTCTGCTAACCAGATGCCGACAATAGTGTTATTGTCCAGTGTCAGCGGCTTTTCACCGATATTGGTAACACGGACAAAGTCACGTTGACCAGCACTCTTTACGAAGGTCGAGACCCACCGATCGCCCCTGGTCAACCACAACTTCCTCGAACGAAAACCTTTCTCAACCGGGGTATCGGCAGACCGACCAACTGGGATAGTGAGGTCTTGGCCCCACCGGACCAGATCGGTATACGAACCATACAGAGGTCTTCGACCAGCCAACTGGACCTGGACCTCATCTGGGAGCGTAAGCACTATATGTGACAGGTCTAGGCGAATACCAGCTGGGACCATGAAATCCATTCCTAGTAAAGCGTCTTGACCAGCCAACTTGCCAACCCAAGCGCTGAAAAAGTAGACCAGCGATCCCGACAAAGTAATTTTCACACGCGTTCTTCCTTCGGTCATATAAGAGTTTTCGCCGATCCCGACGCATTCTTGTCTCTGGGTATCGTCTATACGACATCCGACCTTACGAGCAAAGGCGGAGTCGATTATCGAGACTTCAGCTCCAGAGTCGAACAACATCGTCGCCTTCTGGTTATTAATATTGACACAGGCTTTCGCCTGCTTGAATCATGTATCAGCTGCGTGATACTTCCAGTATTCGCGGGATTCTCCAGGCAGCAAGTCCAACTGCATAACTACCTTAGTCCGGGAGTACTCATCGGTCTTCAGACTGTAGACCGGATGGTCTCGGTCGACGCAATTTGGAATAGAACGTGTATTGTCGGTCTTATCATCCTTGCCGACATATGCCGACATATGCATAGATGTGAACCGTAGAATGCTCGGCTCGATCCAGATTCCAACCTGGCGAGCGTTATAGTTTAACATCTTTTCTGCGTCCGGCGGCAGCATCACCGCGTGCTTGTCCGGCACATACCACTTTCGCATCATGTTAAAAAATTCTTCAATCTTGCAGCGGTCGGCCTCGTCGATCTCTTCACATGACTTGCATACGAAGAGGCAGTGGTCCGTCGGGTGGCCGCGTCTCTCGCACTTCTTGCACACCATCTTCTTCCAGCAGTTTGGACCGTCATGTTTGCTCGACCCACAGTGGGAGCACTTCTGACGAGGTCGGTCTGGATCGGACTTGCTTCCGTTCCTTCCCTTCCGGTCCACCTGGTCGGACTTCGACTTGGTCTTCGGGGAAGGTCCTGCAACATAGACGTAACGATACCGGTCTTCATCCGATGACTCCTGGCTGGATGGACTTCCACTTTCCCCTTCTGACCCCGTGCTGTCATCAGATACAATTGCTTTGACCGCTCGGGTCGGTCTGGTCCGAGGTCTCTTGACCGGATCGGTCTGGGTCTTGGAACGATAGCGGCCTGATCCACCAGCGGTCTTCGCTCTCATACTACGCGACTGTTGTAACGTCCGCAGGGTCTGTTAGACTTCGCCCGCATCCTTAAGACGCAGTAGAGTAAGCTGGTCCACCAGTTCTTGATCGTCAAGGGTACTAATATAGCGACCCACATGTTCTAAGGCGGCACCGTTCGGCGGGTTATTCTCTTTGATTATTATGCCGGAGCGAAGTGCAGCCACGTTCAACCGATGCAAATACTCGATAAGTGTTTCGTCGGCCCGATTCTGCATATGGTGGTATTTACGGGCGCTTGAAAATCCGGAATTACAATATTGACCTTCAAACTCCGCACATAACAGGTCCCAGTCAGACCGACGCCCCGACCCAACTGTTGAATCCAGTTCGCAGCCGGCCCTTTTAGCAAATCCCGGAAGATTAAACAACGTTCGCTTTTTGGGGTCTGGTCCCGCAGGAACGCAGACTTGACCCGACCGAACCAAGACCGGGCCTGGTCTTCATCAGCATCCTTGCCGGTGAAGTCCTTGAGGTCGGTCGTCGCGGCCATACGGATGCGCGGAATCGCAGCAGATCCAAAGTCGTAGGCAGTAGTGGAGGCTAGGTTAGCCTTGCGCACCTTGAATGCGCCTGTACCATCTGACCCACCATGGTCGTCAAGACCGCCGACCGACTCCATATCACAGTCACTTGTCTTGCTTGGTCTACGCGGTCTTGCCGGTTGCGGCTTGCGCCTTCCCTTGCCGGTTGGTTTATTACTTCTAATAGGCTTATCCATATATGTTACCGATTCCATATCCACATCTTTGCAAACATTGACACCTTGACAGGTAGACCGGTCTTGGACATGTGGGCGCATAGGTGGTCTAACCCGTTCTTCCATGAAACGTTGCATCATCGTCTCAAACATAGCTTGGACGTTGGCTGGCGTCATGGGCAACGTGTTTATACCCTCCTTTTGCGGAACTTAGGCCTGTGGGGATTGCTGGAGCCCCGACTGGCAAGCAGCCCTTTGCTGCCGCATGTCCCTTTTTTGTTCAGACCGGGCATGGTCCACCACCATGGTCATCCTCTCGACACCGGTCTCCAACTCTGATGGTTAGAAGCCGGTGGAGACTGGTAGATCGATTCATCATCGGAACCAATGTCAACAAGCTCTGTGGAGGCTTCGGCGACCTTCATTGCCGTGGTGGGAGTTGGGCGGCGAACCGCCCCCACCAGTGGCAGCAAATGGTCGTGGAGGTCCGACATCGACGCCTCCAGTCTCCAAGCATCAAATTCAAACAATTTATTGACACCGGCGGGGTTCTGCATTTTAATGCCAACCTCCGCCAACATCGCCACCAAATTCTTGACGAGCAGTAATGGTCGATCACTCTGGATCGGCTCGGTAGTGGGACCGAGAAGACGGTCGGGGATATGAAGGTCCAACACCCGAAAGAGCTGGTTTTGGCGAACAAATCGCTTCAATTCAAAAACATAATACATCTTGTCCAGGTCTTGTTCGGTGATAGCCTCATCCCCGACCTTCGACTTTTCTTCAAGTCGTCTTCGTCGGGAGGCATTCCCAGACCTTCTCTGGGCACCTTGGGTACCTTGGGGACTTTAGGGAGGTAGACCGGATCGTTCCAGTCAGCCTCCAAGTAATTTTCATCTTTTAGTTTCCATCAATTTTTTTTATTCATACACATAGGATGAGGACCAAGGTCCTGATCCTTTCCGGAACTATAGCAAGACCTGCTATAGTCCCGATAGGCTCCGGTGGGAGCCTTTTGGGGAGGAAAAAACTTATTAATCCCGATCTGGTCCTCCGCCAGGCCATATCAGACATCGCCATCTTTATCAACAACGAGAACGTAAGGCGATAGCCTTTCCTTACGTCCTCTCCAGAACGACTCCATATTCAAATCATTCAAATCTTCAAATCCAATTTTTGATGGAATATCAGCACGGTGATATCCACGATCACCGAGTGATCCGGGCACGCGCACCATTGTGGTGGAGTCAAGTTCGAAATAGAAAACATTAGCATCGATAACCTGACTACCACCATCGCGCCCAGCCTTCCAACTTTCGGAGGGGGTACTCCGCGGACCACCACTCGAGATCTGGTCCAATCGTCCGCTGCAAGCTGACGACCGGTCATCAGAACCCACTTGTTCCGATTGTTTAGTGTCCATCTCACCTTGTGTACCCGATGGAATGGGCTAGTTACACACTCGGTGGATCGGGATCGCAGATTGGATCGAACCGGTCTTGAATATAGAAGACCGATCTGGGTAGGTATCTCTGAGGCGGAACTCTTCACCCCAGACACAAACAGACCAAAAACACTTCCAAGAGATAACTTCCAATAGGTCGATCGTCCAAACGATCAAGACCTGACCAATACGAAATAATAGAGGGTAGACCGACCGTTCCGGTCTAGCCCCTGACCAATACGAAATAAGACCAAAACCGGTCTAGTTTCCAACCAATATTAAAACAAGCCAATATGTCCGCGTAAACACCCAATATGATCGTGAAACTCCACAAACGATATCTCCCCGCCAAGACCAATCCAGTGAATAGCACGTTCCAAACGTACTTGAGTTGAGGTGTTGAGATCGCCAAATCGTACTCCCGTCGAGGGACTTCCGGTGGGCAAAAGTGCGCGTGCGGCGCGTCCAGACCGGGTATAATGGGCGAGAGGGGATAATTTGACCCTCTGCCCCCAAACACTCCGCGGCGGACTGCGGCGAGTATGGTTGCTCGGGTCCATCCTTAAGTGTAGTAGCAAATGCGTTGAATAGGTATATTCAGTTGTGAGTGAAGATTTAAAACAGTCGGCTCGCGAAAACATGGCTGTCGGTGTCATGGTCGGCTGGTCGGCTCGTCGGACGGTTAGCAGCGGCGGCGGTTGTCGGTCGGTCGGTCGGTCGGTTAGCGGGTCGGTCCAATCGGGTCGGTTGGTCGGACAGTCGGTCGGTCAGCGGGTCGGTCAAATCGGGTCGGTTGGTCGGACAGTCGGTCGGCTTGGTCGGCTTGGTCGGCTGGTCGGTCGGTCGGTCCGCTGGTCGGTCGGCTGGTCGGTTGGCTTGGTCGTTCGACTCTTGTGTTTCACCCTAATTTATCCTCGTCCCCGGTGTGCAAAACGCAGCGGTCAGTATCCCAAGGGAGTACGACTTTTCGTCTACACAACCCGAAGTATTTTAGGCTTAACGTAAACCTGGGCACTATTTATTTCGGAAGGCGAGACGTTCCAGGCTCGCTCTTCCCAGGGTGCTGCACACTCACACTCCTGTGTACCTACAGAGTTGCCCCCCGTAATTACAAGGATTCCTCCGCAAATTGGTGCTCCCGTTTAAAAACAGGTCCTCAAAGGTACGGTTACCTAAATCTAACAAATATATATGTTTAAGTTTATATGTAAAGTTAGCTACCACACAAACTAACTACTTTCCTAAAAAGTCCTAACTAATTATAAAATTATTATTAGACCTGTTTTGCTGAGAGTGCTCCATCAGTAGGACTGTTTCTTATATTCAGACTTGGCCGCCACGAACAACTGGCAATTTCCCGTTTTTCATCCAGGGCTTAAACTTAAGGTTTGTGGGTTTGGGTTTATGGGTTTAAGGTTTATGGGTTTAAGGGTTTAGGGTTTAGGGTTTAGGGTTTAGGGTTTAGGGTTTAGGGT
>JAPDHQ010003417.1:0-15656 GCA_026184515.1 Peronosclerospora sorghi | reverse complement strand
TCTGTACGTACCTGGGGTGAAGAGTTCCGCCCTAGGTACACCTAGCCAGCACGGTCTCATATTAGAGACCGAATCAGATCGATCTGCGATCCCGATCCACCGAGTGTGTAACTAGCCCATTCCATCGGGTACACAAGGTGAGATGAACTTAAGTAAATCGGACCAAGTGTCTTTGGATGATGACCGGTCGTCTGCCAGAAGCGGACGATCGGACCAGATTTCGAATGGAGGTCCGCGGGGTACCCCCCACGTAAGTTGGAAGGCTGGGCACGATGATGGTGGTCAGGTTGTCGATACAAATGTATTCGATTTCGAACTTGACTCCACCAAAATGGTGCGCGTGCCCGGATCACTTGGTGATCGTGGATGTCACCGCGAGGTGTCATCAAAGATTGAATTTGAAGATTTAAATTTGGAATCGTTCTGGAGAGGGCGTAAGGAAAGGCTATCACCTTACGTCTTCGTTCTCGATAAAGATGGCGATGTCCGGTCTGGCCTGGTGGAGGACCAGATCGGGATTAATAAGTTTTTTCCTCCCCAAAAGGCTCCCACCGGAGCCGATCGGGACTCTAGCAAGTCATGCTATAGTTCCGTAAAGGATCATGACCTTGGTCCTGATCCTATGTATGTGCATAAAAAAGTTGATGGAAAATTAAAAGACGAAAAATACTTGGAGGCTGATCAGAACGATCAGACCAACCTCCCCAAGGTCCCCAAGGTCCCCAAGATTCCCAAGAAAGGGTTGGGAATGCCGGCCGACGAAGACGACCTTAAAGAAAAGTCGCAGGTCGGAGATGGAGGCATCACTGAAGAAGACCTAAACAAGATGTATTACATTTGCTCGCTTTGACGTGGTCTTTCGGGTGTTGAACCTCCAGATCCCCGACCATCTTCTCGGTCCCACTACCGAGCCGATCTGGAGTGATCGCCCATTACTGTTGGTGAAGAAATTGGTGGCGATGTTGGCGGAGGTTGGCATTAAAATGCAGAACCCCGCCGATGTCCAAAAACTATTTGAATTTGAGACTTGGAGGCTGAAATCGTCGATGTCGACCTTCCACGACCATTTGGTCCCACTGGTGGGGGCGGTTCGCCGCCCAACTCCCACCGCAGCAGTGAAGGTCGCTGAAGTCTCCACAGCGCTTGTTGACATTGGTTCTGATGACGAATCGGTTTATCAATCTCCACCGGACTCGAACAGCTCATCAGAGTTGGAGACTGGTGTCGAGCGGATGACCATGGGGGTGGACCATGCCCAGCCGGAACAAAAAAAGGACGTGCGGCAGCAAAGGGATGCTTGCCAGTCGGGGCTCCAGCGACCCCCACAGGCCTCAGTTCCGAAAAAGGAGGGTATCAACACGTTGCCCATGACTCCAGCTAACGTCCAAGACATGTTTGAGACGATGATGGAGCGTTTCATGGAAGACCGGGTTAGACCACCTCTGCGCCCACATGTCCAAGACCGGTCTACCAAGCAAAGTGCCAATGTTTGCCGAGATGTGGATATGGAATCGGTAACATCTGTGGACAAGCCCACTCAAAGTGATAAGCAAGTCGGCAAAGGGAAGCGCAAGCCGCAACCGGCCAGACCGCTTAGACCAAGCAAGACAAGTGACTGTGACATGGAGTCGGTCGGCGGTCTTGACGACCACTGTGGGTCAGACGGTACGGGCGCTGTCAAGCCACGCAAGGCTAACCTAGCCTCCACTATTGCTTACGACTTTGGATCTGCTGCGATTCCGCGCATCCGTATGGCCGCGACGACCGACCTCAAGGACTTCACTGGCAAGGATGCTGATGAAGACCAGGCCCGGTCTTGGTTCGGTCGGTTCAAGTCTGCGTTCCTGCGAGACCAGACCCCGAAAAGTGAAAAGTGTCTGATGTTCCGGGATTTGTTGAAAGGACCGGCTGCCAACTGGATCCAACAGTTAGGTCGGGATGTCCGGTCTGACTGGGACCAGCTATGTGCAGAGTTTGAAGGGCAATATTGTAACTCCGGAGTGCCCGCAAGTATCACCATATGCAGAAGCGGAGCGACGAGACACCGATCGAGTATTTGCATCGGTTGAACGTGGATGCACTTCGTGCCGGCATAACAATTAAAGAGAATAACCCGCCGAACGGTGCTGCTCTGGAACATGTGGGTCACTACATTAGTACCCTTGACGATCAAGAACGACAGCTTACTATGCTGCGTATTAAGGATGCGGGTGAAGTTGAACAGACTCTGCGGACGCTACAGCGGTCGCGTAGTATGAGAGCGAAGAGCGCTGGTGGATCAGGTCGCTACCGATCCAAGACCCAGACCCAGACCGATCCGGTCAGGAGACCCTGGACCAGACCGACCCGAGCGGTCAAGGCGATCGTAGCCGAAGACAGCACGGGTTTGGAAGGGGAAAGTGGAAGTCAATCCATCCAGGAGTCATCGGATGAAGACCAGTATCGTTACGTCTATGTTGCGGGACCTGCCCCGAAGACCAAGTCGAAGTCCGACCAGGTAGACCGGAAGGGAAGGAACGGAAGCAAGTCCGATCCGGACGACCTCGTCAGAAGTGCTCCCACTGTAGGTCGAGCAAACATGATGGTCGAAACTGCTGGAAGGAGATGGTGTGCAAGAAGTGCGAGAGACACGGCCACCCGACTGACCACTGCCTTTTCGTATGCAAGTCATGTGGAGAGATCCACGAGGCCGGCCACTGCAAGATTGAAGAATTTTTTAACATGATACGCAAGTGGCACGTGCCGGACAAGCACGCGGGGATGCTGCCACCGGACGCGGAAAAGATGTTAAGCTAGAACTCTCGCCAGGTTGGAATCTGGATCGAGCCGAGCGTTCTACGGTTCACATCTATGCATATGTCGGCAAGGAGGATAAGACCGACAATACACGTTCTATTCCAAATTGCGTCGACCGAGACCATCCGGTCTACAGTCTGAAGACCGATGAGTACTCCCGGACCAAGGTGGTTATGCAGTTGGACTTGCTGCCTGGAGAATCCCGCGGATACTGGAAGTATCACGCGCCTGATAAATGGTTCAAGCAGGCGAAAGCCTGTGGCAAGAATAATAACCAGAAAGCGACGATGTTGTTCGACTCTGGAGCTGAAGTCTCGATTATCGACTCCGCCTTTTCTCGTAAGGTCGGATGTCGTACAGACGATACCCAGAGACAATAATGCGTCGGGATCGGTGAAAACTCTTATATGACCGAAGGAATAACGCGTGTGAAAATTACTCTGTCGGGATCGCTGGTCTACTTTTTCAGCGCTTGGGTTGGCAAGTTGGCTGGTCAGGACGCTTTACTAGGTATGGATTTCATGGTCCCAGCTGGTATTTGCCTAGACCTGTCACATGGAGTGCTTACACTCCCGGATGAGGTCCAGGTCCAGTTTGCTGGTAGAAGACCTCTCTATGGTTTGTATACCGATCTGGTCCGGTGGGACCAAGACCTCACTATCCCAGTCGGTCGGTCTGCCGATACCCCGGTCGAGAAAGGTTTTCGTTCGAGGAAGTTATGGTTGACCAGGGGCGATCGGTGGGTCCCGACCTTCGTAAAGAGAGCTGGCCGACGTGATTTTGACCGTGTTACCAATATCGGTGACATGCCGCTGACACTGGACAATAAAACTATTGTCGGTATGTGGTTAGCAGAAGGGAAGGTACCAAGGAAGAATGGGTTCGTCTCGATTGGATCAAGGCGGTATGTCGAATGGCAAAACCTGGCGTACCAATCGACCACCGATCTTATCAGCGATGATGGGTCGGTGGAAGAGGATACCTCACCTTTAGTGGAAAGACCAAGTTATGTCACCCCAAAAAAGATGTTGGTCCGAAGAAAGGCGCCGCAGTCACCAGGAACGGTGGACCATCAAGTAGACGAGCCAAGGTTAGTCAACGTGGTGTCAGCACAAGACCAGGCGACAGCGGAGCAAGAAGCGGAAGAAGGGGAACATGAAATTGCTAGGTCCGACCTGACGGTATTCCTAATCATACCGACATCAGTGAAGGACAGCCCGTCGATCAAGACCAGGGGCGTTCAGCCGGTCCAGATGGTCTAGGTGATATCGCCCCAGAAGATGAACAATTCTTTATACATGAAGGTGGGGAACAGTACATTCAGGAGCTGGAAAGCCAAATGGCAGTCCTCCCTGAAGTGTCTGCCGACTCACCCGAAGTTACAACGGATGATTTACAAGTGGGTGATCAAGACCTTAACAGTCCAGACCAGATCGAGCAGTTGAAGAATATCATATGGAAGAAAAGACATCTGCTGATCGGAAAGGGCAACGCCTTACCACCTGTAGCCCGTGGTGCTATTTGCGATATTGACGTTGGAGATGCCAAGCCGATTGCCCAGCGATGTCGACGCGTGACGCCACGGTACCGTGAAAAGCTTTCTGATCTCATTAAAGGACTGTTGGTTACCAAGATTATTAGACCGTCGACCTCGCCATGGGCCTCGCCGATCGTAATTGTTATCAAGAAGAACGGCGTTGACATTAGACTGTGCATCGACTATCGGCTGGTAAATCGATTGACTAAACTCATGGTGTACCCGATGCCGCTGATTAATGATCTGTTGGAAGACCTCGACAAGACCTTGTGGTATTGTTCGCTGGAAATGGAAAGTGGATTTTGGGTGGTCTCGAGGACTGATCGAGCCCGTAAGATTTCCGCATTTGTGACACCGTTTGGTCTTTTCGAGTGGAACCGTATGCCGTTCGGTCTGAAGAACGCACACCAGATCTATCAAAGGCTGATAGACAACGCATTGTACGGACACTTCAAGATCAAGACCGATCGGGACCCTGTTGAAGATTATGATGCGTTTAGAGAGGGTGAACCCGATCGGGAAAGAGGACCGTCCGTTCTAGGGAGGCGGTCGTACATCGACGACATTCTGATACCTGCCTCGTCATGGAACGATCTGTGCGAGAAGGTTGAACGATTATTGGAGACATGCGACCGCTGGAACCTGTCTATCAGTGCCGTGAAAAGTTTTTGTGGTTTGTCCAAGGTCGCCTATTTAGGCAATATGGTCTCGAACAATGGTCTACAAGCTAATCCCAAGGACCTGGATTCGCTGAGTAACCTCCCGTTCCCCAGATCGCTGAAGGCAATGCAGTCCTTCCTGGGAAGCTTGAATTATTATAGCCGATTCATTGAAGACTTTGCTATCTACACGGCTGTGCTGTACGAGCTCCGGGAAGTTGACTATCATATGTTGCGCGAAGGAGATCGGGCAACTTTACAGGAGGGCGCCGACTCTGGTATTGCTGCAGTTTGTCCGCAAGTGGAGGCCGAAGATCATATGAAGCGTGCACAGTTTTGCTTTGTTATGTTGTAGGTTAAGATGGCGACGGCACCGATTCTCAAGCATTTCGCTCCCGAAAAAGTGCCGACCATTATTGTATATGCCAGTAAGTGGGCTATCTCGGCCACTTTAGTGCAAGATCACGATGGTGTGTATCATCCATTCAAGTTTACGAGCCGGACGCTAAAACCAAATGAAGTGAACTATGGAATTGTCGAGAAAGAAGTTCTGGCGTTGCTACGAATTCTGGATGTGTGTTACAACCTGCTGGTCGGCCGACCTATAAAGGTCCTGTCAAGACGGTCTACTTTGGCCTGGCTGTTATCAGCCAATGGGATGGACGGACGTCTAGACAGATGGTCGGCGGTCTTGTCGCAGTGGACCCTCGAGGTCGTTAAGTGCACCGGGGGCGAGGAAGAGATATTGGGCACATTAGCTGCCAGTATCACCCCTCGGTCTGAAGTGAACGAAGCATTGATAGCGATTGCCCCGAGGAAGCAACCTCGGCAGTCAGTTTCGAGACCGCCACCGACCGTCGACCATGATGAAGAGCTCTTGGTGTTAAGGTTTGACGGATCGGCAAGCGTGAAGAAGAAGGTCGGCGCCTATAGTGCCATATTGTGGAAGTTGCCACAACGGTCTATAGTTGCAGCCGCTGCCGACTTCACGCCGGATATTACTGTTAACGAGGCGGAGTACCGAGGTCTACTTCTATGTCTGGACCTGCTGTCGTCGCAAGAGAAGGGGCGAGTCATCATATGTGGTGACTACAACCTAGTGATCAGGCAGATCACCAGAGATCGACTACAAGGCTCCACGATCAAGGACGCTAAATGATCGAGTAATGAAGGCATTGAAGGATCACCCCAACCACGAGCTATTTCACGTGAAACGGGACTGGAACAGAAGCGCCGACTACCTCGCGACAAAGGCCATGCAAGACCAGACCGGGGCTACGATCACCGAGAAGGTCGTTCTGGATGAATTGATGAATATAAACAGGCTCCCAGAAGTGATCGGACCCAAGAACGCCCCAGTCCAGGTGCATGTGATTGTCGCGACTAGATCGAAAGCTCAGAAGTCTCGCCGACCGTTCCCGAAGGAAAGTTTGAACGAATATGCAGTGCAACAGTTAAGGATGGAACGGATCCTCAAGGCGCAGGACGAAGAAGAATGGATTATGAACCTGAAAACCTACCTGCGTGGTGAACTGTCCAAGTTGACAAAGGATCAAGCAAAAAAGTGCATCAAGATCGCGGATAGCTACGAAGTGGATGATAATGGATTATTGTATTACTGCCGCGATGCCGACCAAGACAGTGCAGACCGGGACCGACTGGCGAAATTAGTGATCCCCGAGTTGCTGCAGCCGGATGTCCTTCATCACTATCACGTGAGTCTAGAAGGGGGACATCAGGGAATAAGCAGGACCTATCACAAGATCAGGTCCCACTTCCACTGGAGAGGTCTTTTCCGCAGTGTGCAGAAATATGTGGGCTGTTGCACGGATTGCGAGACCGGAAAGGGTAGACCGGTAATCAAGGGGCGATCGCCCGGAAATATCGAAGCTACCTACCCTTTCCAGGTCATAGCGATGGACCAAATACCGTCACTGTCTAGATCGACGCGCGGCAACACTGAGCTTCTGATCTGGGTAAACCTGTTCACTGGTCTAGTTATCGCGAAGGCAAGTGCATCTCGGTCTGCGGAGCACATCGCCCAGAGCTACGAAGAATGTGTGTTCCGAAGATTCGGCGCCAGCGAGGTTATCAGGCACGATCGGGAACCCGGTTTTATGGCCGAGGTGTTCCGGTCGTTCAATAACATGCTGGGTCAGAAACAGAGTGCGACGATGGCATATAGTCCGCAAGCAAATGGATCGGCGGAACGCATGGTGCAGACCATTACGAGGGCGATCAAGATGTACGTTGCTGACCCAGACCAGCGAGATTGGGACGAGTATGCAGAAAGGCTGGTGTTTGCACTCAACTCGTCGACCGATCGGGTCCGAGGAGAAACGCCTTTTTATCTTGCGTATGGAAGGGACCCTCGGTCTACACTGGAAGCTGCGATACCTATCGGTTGCACCCGGACCCGCGATCGCGATGCTTGACGCTGGCACATGCAGGTCCAGAAACACTACCAGCATGCAAAAGAAGTCGTCAACGAAAAGCTGCGTCAGGCCACACAAGACCGGGCAGACCGGACCAATGACCAGGTCCGACCCCACGGTATAGAAGCAGGGGCGAGGGTATGGCTATACCTAGACCGAAGTGAAAGAGGGCTATGCGAAGAAGCTGTCTCACATGTGGCACGGCCCTTTCCGTGTTGCCGAGCTGATCGGTGAGCACGCTGCCCGTCTAGTAACAACTGGTACAGATTACAAGGTCTTCCCGATCGTGCATGTGTCCAAGTTGAAGCTGTTCCGAGAATTTCCTGATCGACCCAAAACTACCTGTCTGGTAGACAAAGAAAAAAGATCTGATTTCGATGAAGCGTTACTTCCGGAGGACAGTTGGGAACGACCATTAGAGGAAGACGAGTTTGAAGTGGAGAAGGTCTTAGATGTTCGGTCGACCAAGAAGACCAGGTTCGGTCGGACTCACCGAGAGTACCTGGTCCGATGGAAGGACCATGATGAATCAACTTGGTTCAACGAGCTCGACCTGAATTGTGGGGCTCTTCTACGAGAGTTCGAACGATAACGAGTCAGTCGTAATCGCTTCGCAGTGATGCAGACCCATGAAGACCAAGACCAAGACACGCGTAGCATCGGTCGGTCTAGACCGGTGTGAAGATGTGGAAGGTCCGGAGTTGATGTGAAATTGTGATGAACTGTGACGAATTGGAGTAGCGGAATGACGAATGTGATGACTATTTTTCGTTATGGGGGTGGAACTGTTTACGATAACGTGTCCGGTGCAACTATGGAGAGAGTGGTAAAATTAGTTCAAGTGATTTGACGATCGGACATATGAAAAAGAAATGATGCCATGTATTACGAGTTATCTGGTCGACTACCTGCGACTTCACTTGCTATCGCCCCACAGACGGCCGATGACCATCGACGGATGATTTTTCACTTGATCCTGAAACTGGTTACGCCAGGGGTCCTTCCGGTCAAGCTGGACCAAAGCATCCTTGAGGTCCGCGACCGGCTCAGCGCAATCAAGACCGGGGTACCATATGCCGTCGTCGGCCAGCAGTCTGGTCTTCTCAACGCGACGACTCGGCATGTGGAGGAACACCGGGTACAAGAATACGTCGACGTCACACTCGCGGGCTTGCATCCCGTCCAAAATGTACTTGGCAAACCGGTCTTCTGTTATGACCCCAATGTCGACGCCACTTGGATGAAACTTTCACGTAAATTCGTTCGTGACTTGGACTGTATGGCGACCATAAACTCGGAATCGCAGGACCCTTCGCTGGAGTCCTCCTCGGACGAGACCCCTGTGTGCTTGGTGCGATTTGCAGTACGGCGCGAGGGCGCTCGACTTTCCGAGGGGCTGTAGATTTCGTCCGTGTCCGAGTCCGAGTCCATAAGAAGCGCCTGTGTCTTGGCACGCTTATGAGGCACTGCACGCTTCCCCCCGAGTCTGGGTCCGCGCGCAGTGCCCCGCGCCCTCAAGATACCCGGCGCGTCCGCGCGCTTCTTCGATTTTTGTGCAACTTCGGGCTGCTGAATATCAGCCAATGAACGATGTCGGTCTTGGTCCTGCTGCAAGCGGTCTTGGTCTTGCTCCGAGGCGACTAAGGTTGACGACGCAGAACAATATATGCTGAAGGAAGCATCCGAACACGGATGCAGCAAGCTCATTAAGCGCTGGCGGCACTGGTCTAGTGCCACCTGACGACGACCCGACTCTAGCGTCCAAGCGTCTGACTTGTATTGATAAGACCGGACCTTCCCGGTCTGGTCTTGAATTGAAATCTGAAGCTCGGCAATGCGTCGCGCGAAGTCGTCGCCTTGCATGCGCAGTGAGGTCGCGTCAAACTGTCCGTCCAGCTGCTGCCGGCGAACAAGTGCAAGTTGATCCCGGAGATGGGACTGATGAGCCTCCAGACGGGACAGCTCATGACGCGCGCTTACCAGCTCCTCTAAAATTGGTCGAAGCTGGTCAACATGATCGTCGGACTGCCTATCGGCATCAATCAAGGCACCTATTGCCTTGACGACGCTGGTAGGGATGAGAGCTAAAGACAAAGGAGGTCCAAGACAAGTACAAGACGAAGACCAAAGATGCGCACCTCGTGTTGCCTGGTGGGCCACCTAGGTCCTGAGACGCATGTTTTCTGCAAACATATCCTGCATTTGCGTGTCGGCTTCAGTCTGACGCCCTTCCGATGTTTGAAGTGCACGAGAGTTACGTGGGCTGTCAGACCGAGCCGACCGGACAGGCGAAGCAAGGTGGGGCGACTCGGCGCATAGAGTTTCTGCAAGAACAACAAGAACAAGCGTCAAAGGGAAGCATAAGAAGATCAAGTGCAGTAAAGGCAGTACCTGACGCAGGTGTAGAAGATGTTTGATCCATGGGGAAGAAGTGTGAGTGACCAAGGTCCAGTTGGTCGAGTGATGGGTGAGTCAGACCGTTATCGTTGTGCGACACGGTCGGACTCAGGGGCGGCTGTGGTGAAGTGTACCACAAATTGGTCACTTTTGGTCAAGGCAGTTGGTCGAGTTTCCGATTGGTCTAAACAAGGGGGGCTTTTTAGCCTATCAGATTCAAGGAGTATCAAGAACGCAGGTCTTGGGTGAGTCACCTGACATTGGGTATTTTACATAATTTTGTGTGGGTAAATTAGGGACCATAGGGAGGTAGTATTATTGGTTAGTTGCGATTTTTCCAAGTAGAAGTCTTTTGGTTGCGGATTTTCCAAGTAAAAGGCTTTTGGTCTAGGAATAAGTGGCAAAAACCTCTTCTGGTCTTGGTCTACACCGCATCAAGGGGTCGCCGTTATTCTTTTCACGTACACTAGTCGCCTCCGCCCGCCGCGGAGTTTTTGGGGGCAGAGGGTTGAATTATCCCCTCTTGCCTATTATACCCGGTCTGGACGCGCCGCACGCGCACTTTGGCCACCGGAAGTCCCTCGACGGGAGTACGATTTGGCGATCTCGACACTTTGACTCAAGTACGTTTGGAACGTGCTATTCACTGGATTGGTCTTTACGTGGAGATATTTTTTGTGGAGTTTCACGGGCATATTGGGTCTTTACGTGGACATATTGGCTCATTGTAACATTGGTTGGAGTTTAGACCGGTTTTGGTCTTCTCTCATATTGGTCAGGGGATAGACCGGTTGATTGGTACCTTCTATTATTTCGTATTGTCAGGTCTAGATCGTTTGGACGATCGACCTAATGGAATTTATCTTTTGGAAGTGTTTCTGATCTGTACGTACCTGGGGTGAAGAGTTCCGCCCTAGGTACACCTAGCCAGCACGGTCTCATATTAGAGACCGAATCAGATCGATCTGCGATCCCGATCCACCGAGTGTGTAACTAGCCCATTCCATCGGGTACACAAGGTGAGATGAACTTAAGTAAATCGGACCAAGTGTCTTTGGATGATGACCGGTCGTCTGCCAGAAGCGGACGATCGGACCAGATTTCGAATGGAGGTCCGCGGGGTACCCCCCACGTAAGTTGGAAGGCTGGGCACGATGATGGTGGTCAGGTTGTCGATACAAATGTATTCGATTTCGAACTTGACTCCACCAAAATGGTGCGCGTGCCCGGATCACTTGGTGATCGTGGATGTCACCGCGAGGTGTCATCAAAGATTGAATTTGAAGATTTAAATTTGGAATCGTTCTGGAGAGGGCGTAAGGAAAGGCTATCACCTTACGTCTTCGTTCTCGATAAAGATGGCGATGTCCGGTCTGGCCTGGTGGAGGACCAGATCGGGATTAATAAGTTTTTTCCTCCCCAAAAGGCTCCCACCGGAGCCGATCGGGACTCTAGCAAGTCATGCTATAGTTCCGTAAAGGATCATGACCTTGGTCCTGATCCTATGTATGTGCATAAAAAAGTTGATGGAAAATTAAAAGACGAAAAATACTTGGAGGCTGATCAGAACGATCAGACCAACCTCCCCAAGGTCCCCAAGGTCCCCAAGATTCCCAAGAAAGGGTTGGGAATGCCGGCCGACGAAGACGACCTTAAAGAAAAGTCGCAGGTCGGAGATGGAGGCATCACTGAAGAAGACCTAAACAAGATGTATTACATTTGCTCGCTTTGACGTGGTCTTTCGGGTGTTGAACCTCCAGATCCCCGACCATCTTCTCGGTCCCACTACCGAGCCGATCTGGAGTGATCGCCCATTACTGTTGGTGAAGAAATTGGTGGCGATGTTGGCGGAGGTTGGCATTAAAATGCAGAACCCCGCCGATGTCCAAAAACTATTTGAATTTGAGACTTGGAGGCTGAAATCGTCGATGTCGACCTTCCACGACCATTTGGTCCCACTGGTGGGGGCGGTTCGCCGCCCAACTCCCACCGCAGCAGTGAAGGTCGCTGAAGTCTCCACAGCGCTTGTTGACATTGGTTCTGATGACGAATCGGTTTATCAATCTCCACCGGACTCGAACAGCTCATCAGAGTTGGAGACTGGTGTCGAGCGGATGACCATGGGGGTGGACCATGCCCAGCCGGAACAAAAAAAGGACGTGCGGCAGCAAAGGGATGCTTGCCAGTCGGGGCTCCAGCGACCCCCACAGGCCTCAGTTCCGAAAAAGGAGGGTATCAACACGTTGCCCATGACTCCAGCTAACGTCCAAGACATGTTTGAGACGATGATGGAGCGTTTCATGGAAGACCGGGTTAGACCACCTCTGCGCCCACATGTCCAAGACCGGTCTACCAAGCAAAGTGCCAATGTTTGCCGAGATGTGGATATGGAATCGGTAACATCTGTGGACAAGCCCACTCAAAGTGATAAGCAAGTCGGCAAAGGGAAGCGCAAGCCGCAACCGGCCAGACCGCTTAGACCAAGCAAGACAAGTGACTGTGACATGGAGTCGGTCGGCGGTCTTGACGACCACTGTGGGTCAGACGGTACGGGCGCTGTCAAGCCACGCAAGGCTAACCTAGCCTCCACTATTGCTTACGACTTTGGATCTGCTGCGATTCCGCGCATCCGTATGGCCGCGACGACCGACCTCAAGGACTTCACTGGCAAGGATGCTGATGAAGACCAGGCCCGGTCTTGGTTCGGTCGGTTCAAGTCTGCGTTCCTGCGAGACCAGACCCCGAAAAGTGAAAAGTGTCTGATGTTCCGGGATTTGTTGAAAGGACCGGCTGCCAACTGGATCCAACAGTTAGGTCGGGATGTCCGGTCTGACTGGGACCAGCTATGTGCAGAGTTTGAAGGGCAATATTGTAACTCCGGAGTGCCCGCAAGTATCACCATATGCAGAAGCGGAGCGACGAGACACCGATCGAGTATTTGCATCGGTTGAACGTGGATGCACTTCGTGCCGGCATAACAATTAAAGAGAATAACCCGCCGAACGGTGCTGCTCTGGAACATGTGGGTCACTACATTAGTACCCTTGACGATCAAGAACGACAGCTTACTATGCTGCGTATTAAGGATGCGGGTGAAGTTGAACAGACTCTGCGGACGCTACAGCGGTCGCGTAGTATGAGAGCGAAGAGCGCTGGTGGATCAGGTCGCTACCGATCCAAGACCCAGACCCAGACCGATCCGGTCAGGAGACCCTGGACCAGACCGACCCGAGCGGTCAAGGCGATCGTAGCCGAAGACAGCACGGGTTTGGAAGGGGAAAGTGGAAGTCAATCCATCCAGGAGTCATCGGATGAAGACCAGTATCGTTACGTCTATGTTGCGGGACCTGCCCCGAAGACCAAGTCGAAGTCCGACCAGGTAGACCGGAAGGGAAGGAACGGAAGCAAGTCCGATCCGGACGACCTCGTCAGAAGTGCTCCCACTGTAGGTCGAGCAAACATGATGGTCGAAACTGCTGGAAGGAGATGGTGTGCAAGAAGTGCGAGAGACACGGCCACCCGACTGACCACTGCCTTTTCGTATGCAAGTCATGTGGAGAGATCCACGAGGCCGGCCACTGCAAGATTGAAGAATTTTTTAACATGATACGCAAGTGGCACGTGCCGGACAAGCACGCGGGGATGCTGCCACCGGACGCGGAAAAGATGTTAAGCTAGAACTCTCGCCAGGTTGGAATCTGGATCGAGCCGAGCGTTCTACGGTTCACATCTATGCATATGTCGGCAAGGAGGATAAGACCGACAATACACGTTCTATTCCAAATTGCGTCGACCGAGACCATCCGGTCTACAGTCTGAAGACCGATGAGTACTCCCGGACCAAGGTGGTTATGCAGTTGGACTTGCTGCCTGGAGAATCCCGCGGATACTGGAAGTATCACGCGCCTGATAAATGGTTCAAGCAGGCGAAAGCCTGTGGCAAGAATAATAACCAGAAAGCGACGATGTTGTTCGACTCTGGAGCTGAAGTCTCGATTATCGACTCCGCCTTTTCTCGTAAGGTCGGATGTCGTACAGACGATACCCAGAGACAATAATGCGTCGGGATCGGTGAAAACTCTTATATGACCGAAGGAATAACGCGTGTGAAAATTACTCTGTCGGGATCGCTGGTCTACTTTTTCAGCGCTTGGGTTGGCAAGTTGGCTGGTCAGGACGCTTTACTAGGTATGGATTTCATGGTCCCAGCTGGTATTTGCCTAGACCTGTCACATGGAGTGCTTACACTCCCGGATGAGGTCCAGGTCCAGTTTGCTGGTAGAAGACCTCTCTATGGTTTGTATACCGATCTGGTCCGGTGGGACCAAGACCTCACTATCCCAGTCGGTCGGTCTGCCGATACCCCGGTCGAGAAAGGTTTTCGTTCGAGGAAGTTATGGTTGACCAGGGGCGATCGGTGGGTCCCGACCTTCGTAAAGAGAGCTGGCCGACGTGATTTTGACCGTGTTACCAATATCGGTGACATGCCGCTGACACTGGACAATAAAACTATTGTCGGTATGTGGTTAGCAGAAGGGAAGGTACCAAGGAAGAATGGGTTCGTCTCGATTGGATCAAGGCGGTATGTCGAATGGCAAAACCTGGCGTACCAATCGACCACCGATCTTATCAGCGATGATGGGTCGGTGGAAGAGGATACCTCACCTTTAGTGGAAAGACCAAGTTATGTCACCCCAAAAAAGATGTTGGTCCGAAGAAAGGCGCCGCAGTCACCAGGAACGGTGGACCATCAAGTAGACGAGCCAAGGTTAGTCAACGTGGTGTCAGCACAAGACCAGGCGACAGCGGAGCAAGAAGCGGAAGAAGGGGAACATGAAATTGCTAGGTCCGACCTGACGGTATTCCTAATCATACCGACATCAGTGAAGGACAGCCCGTCGATCAAGACCAGGGGCGTTCAGCCGGTCCAGATGGTCTAGGTGATATCGCCCCAGAAGATGAACAATTCTTTATACATGAAGGTGGGGAACAGTACATTCAGGAGCTGGAAAGCCAAATGGCAGTCCTCCCTGAAGTGTCTGCCGACTCACCCGAAGTTACAACGGATGATTTACAAGTGGGTGATCAAGACCTTAACAGTCCAGACCAGATCGAGCAGTTGAAGAATATCATATGGAAGAAAAGACATCTGCTGATCGGAAAGGGCAACGCCTTACCACCTGTAGCCCGTGGTGCTATTTGCGATATTGACGTTGGAGATGCCAAGCCGATTGCCCAGCGATGTCGACGCGTGACGCCACGGTACCGTGAAAAGCTTTCTGATCTCATTAAAGGACTGTTGGTTACCAAGATTATTAGACCGTCGACCTCGCCATGGGCCTCGCCGATCGTAATTGTTATCAAGAAGAACGGCGTTGACATTAGACTGTGCATCGACTATCGGCTGGTAAATCGATTGACTAAACTCATGGTGTACCCGATGCCGCTGATTAATGATCTGTTGGAAGACCTCGACAAGACCTTGTGGTATTGTTCGCTGGAAATGGAAAGTGGATTTTGGGTGGTCTCGAGGACTGATCGAGCCCGTAAGATTTCCGCATTTGTGACACCGTTTGGTCTTTTCGAGTGGAACCGTATGCCGTTCGGTCTGAAGAACGCACACCAGATCTATCAAAGGCTGATAGACAACGCATTGTACGGACACTTCAAGATCAAGACCGATCGGGACCCTGTTGAAGATTATGATGCGTTTAGAGAGGGTGAACCCGATCGGGAAAGAGGACCGTCCGTTCTAGGGAGGCGGTCGTACATCGACGACATTCTGATACCTGCCTCGTCATGGAACGATCTGTGCGAGAAGGTTGAACGATT
>JAPDHQ010003414.1:0-14167 GCA_026184515.1 Peronosclerospora sorghi | reverse complement strand
AATGGCATTGGGATACCCAATGCCAAGATGCTTTTGATGCAGTCAAGAAAATCTTGACTGAAGCGCCTGTCTTTGCTATAGCCGATAACGAGCGTCCGTTCCACGTCGTTTGCGACGCGAGCGATTTCGCTATCGGCTGTGCTTTGATGCAGCGTGATCACGATGATCGTTATCGCGTAATCTGCTATCAATCGCGTCAGTTGCGCCCAGCCGAGCACAACTATCCAGTGCATGACAAGGAACTCCTTGCCATGAAGTATGCACTGGCCAAGTTTCGGATCTATCTCTTGGGAGATAGACCGTTTGTGGTTTACACGGACCATGCGTCGCTACGAACGGCCGTGAATTCAGCACACATTTCTCAAAGAATGGCTCGATGGCTGTCATTCTTTTCTGAATACAACTTTACGGTTGAATACAAACCCGGAAAGTTGAACGTGATAGCGGATGCGCTATCACGAAGGCCCGATTACGAGACGAAACCGTCCGTAACCGAAGGGGCCAGTGCAAACGTAATCCGTTGCACTTCTTTGTCGTCGTCAATTATACGACAAGTACGCGAGGCGTACAAAACAGACGAGGATACACGTCTGTTGATTGATTACTTACGTAATCAATCAAGTGAGAACCGCGACGAACTCCCATAGTTCCTCCGCGCTTGCGTGCATCGATATCGACTGCACGATGGTCTGCTGCTTTACAGCAGACCAAAAAGATGAAAGTCGCATCGTCTTTCCAAACGACGATGATCTCAAACATCAAATTATGTTTGAGTATCATGATGCACCGATTTCGGGGCATCAAGGTCGAGAGAAGACATACGCTTCTATCGCACGTGACTTTTACTGGCGAAACCAGTAAAAGTGGGTACGGAAATACGTACGCGCTTGCAAGATCTGCCAGCGCGTTAATCCTGCGCAGTATGCACAGGCTCCGCTGCAATCTCTGCCGGTTGCGACAGAGTGTTGGAAGTCCATTTCAATGGACTTCGTATTCGGTCTTCCAACTGACAATAGTGGGAAGACTGGAATAGTGGCCTTTGTAGACCGTTTCAGTAAGATGGTACATCTTACTGCAGTATCAGAGAACGTAACCGCCGCTCAAACAGCGCGGATATTCGTTGATACGGTATTCCGTTTGCACGGAATGCCGGAAGACATTGTCTCGGATAGAGATCCGAGATTTACAGGACGTTTCTGGCAAGAAACGTTCTCATTGTTGGGAACCCAGTTGAAGATGTCAACTGCGGACCATCCGGAAACGGATGGGCAGACGGAACGGGTTAACCGCGTTCTCGGAGACATGTTGCGATCATACGCACATGCCTTTGAACAGTGGAGTGACTACCTGTCACTCACTGAATTTGCGATTAACAATTCAGTGCATGCTTCAACTAAGCATACACTGTTCTACGTGAATGCCTTAAGGCATCCACGAACCCCAGCTTTACTTGGCGGTACGCCAAATCTAAGTGGGGGAGGGACCCGCTCAAATTTTGAGCGAGTGAATGCGCAAGTTGCGACTGCAACTTGCGAACAAAACGATGGCCCTTGAACTGAAAATACAGTAGAAGCGGAAGCAGCTTCAATTAAAACTGAAGCTGCATACGATGAATATGTGTCTGCAGCAATGGCTGCAGACAACGAGGACAATGCACCAACGGCTGATAAAGCAGTAGATGAATTTGTATTACAGCGCCAAGCTGTAATACGCTATGTAAATGATGCACTTGCCTCTGCTTTGGATAATCAGAAGCAAAATGCAGATAAACAAGGAAGGAAGAACAAGAACTCCTTTCTTAAAGGTGAATTAGTATTACTAAGTACTACTAATTTGCCTACACATGCAATAAGCAACTTCCCTACGGAAGTTGCTTCCTAAGTACATTGGACCCTTCAAGGTCCAGAGATTCGGGGGAATGCCTATACCTTAGACATTCCCACAGCAATGCGGCTTCACCCAACATTCTATGTTGGGCGGCTCAAGCCGTATAACTCGTGTTCGTCTTACGACGAGACGCAGAACCACGGAAGATACCGTGCTTCTCCAATTCTCCCAAGAGATACTTGTAATCGGCCTCCAGCCGTTGGTGAGCAGAGCGGAGAGTCGTTACCTCCGCCTTCGACTGCTCAAGTTCAGCCGTGCGCCGATCGAGCTCTCCCTTATAGCGGGAAAGAACAATGTACAGAAAATCATTCTTCTGCTGGAGGGCAGTGTGCGCCCCGAGGATGTCGCGGACATCCTCGCGGAGAGACAGATATGTCTTCACACAGTGAGACATATCGCTGCTTAAGGAGGAATAACCCTCCTCGAGCTTGCGGAGCAAAGAACCATGCTCCGCAACAACAACGGCGAGGGAATTCTCAACCTCCGCCGCCCCTGATTGATAATCAGGGGAATAAGCGATATATCCTCGAGCGCTTGATCTCGAAGCGCTCGGTGCCTTTGAAGAAGGGGCAGCGTACCGAGTACTTGGTACGCTGGCTGGGATATCCCCAAGAGTTCGACTCTTGGGAAACGATTGAGGTTCTGAGGGACGACGCCCCAGACCTTTTGACTGAGTTTTAGAAGAAGTCTCAAACTCATAATGCGAAGTAGCATCAACAGTAGGTGTTGATGCATTCAGGGTATCAATTAAACACTGAATTTCGGCGGGTACGGAAAAACCACCGTACCCCCGCAACTCCTCCTCTGACAGACGAGGAGCGCCCTGCGTACACCGCGGGCAAACGAGGTGAGAAGGGAAACCACACTTTAACCCTTCTTTGATGCAAGCATAATGGATGTATTCCATTTTGCCTGTTCGTGAGTGCTTTAAAAAGCGCTCGCGCATTACATGAACTTTATTCACGTAATCATCTGGGCTTTTGTCGTAGTTGTCAACTAAAGCATTCCAACTCTGAGTCAGGGCTTCTTTATCGTCCCTGTTCCTCCTTGACCCTTTCTGGCTCGAATAATATCGAACCTGGAAAAGAGGTCAATAAACTACAGACGTCTATCGTCTGTACTTCGATCGAATCGACGTTACTGGATGTCTTCGCAGTCATCCAGCACGTTGATATCGAACAACGCATACTGGCAGTCCCGTTTAAGGTGACCGCCACTGTTGGGGGCAATAGCCCAGCCAGGGGTCCAAAACCCCACTCTGTACGTAACATGTGGTTCCGTACGATGATACGCTCTAGAAGCGGCAGGCGCCGCTTCTGTTCGAGATCTTTTAGCAGGCGGAGCACCGCCTGCTTCAACACCACGCGCCGGGGTTAAATCACCCCGACGTGGAGAAGTACTTGATCCAGGTGGGGCACTGCGTTCCCGCAACCACCTGTGATAATCATTGTCGCTGTCAGCTATGACAGCGACACCAGAGTCGTCATCGCTGTTAGGCGATGAGCACCTAGCGAGTTTCGACTCGCTAGATCCTTTAGTGGGGACATCTGTATCCCCATCACTTTGTTCGGAGTCAGAACTCCCGAACATGGCCCTCTTGGGAACACGCCATTCGGAAGTTTCCATCATGCGAGATGTTGCATTAGCAACATCTCCCTGTTTCTTGCCAGATGCCGCCTTAGCAGCCTCTGTGGTCGAAGACCGTACGTCTTCCGACCTTTGCGTAGTTGACGCTGCTAATGCAGCGTCACCGTTGTCACTCAACACCTCAGCACCTAGTGTAGCCGGTGCGTATACGCACGGTGCGGCTAGCGCACAGAGGAAGGTTTTCCTTAAAGCGGCGTTCGCCGCTACTTAGCCGATACGCCCTTATTAAGGGCTTAGTAGGAGAGAGCTCTCCTACTCGGGGCCAAGATTCCCGGGTTAGTTTACTCTAGCCTGTACTAGTGCCTTAACGGCAAGGCTCCCTTACAAAGGGTGTAGCTAAGGTGAGGGATCCCCTTACGCTACTGCAATCACTACACGCACGACCGGTCGAGGTCGTGCGTCTGTACTACGGAGTGGAAAGTAAACTGAATATATATTTAATATGTAATTATTTAAACTAATATAAACTATATGTAACACTAAGTAGAATATTCCTAATTCATACCTAGCTAAAATGTAGTGTACACACCTGTGTACTGACATGTGGATGGCTGACACCACCACACCAAGGTCCCATGCCCTGATTGGTTAAAATAACCAAAGGTTCGAAACCTTTCAACCCGGCCAATACTGGCCTTAACCGTGGTGTACCAATGTACACCAACACTCAGTGTTACCCGAATTTAACCCCGTTACATCCTCCCCCATCAAGACTATTGCTTACGCAATAATCAAAATTTTGTGGAGAACTCCAACGCCAGTTCCCCTGGACATCCATATGTACACCTCTAGTGGTGCTATGGCGTCTCCTCTAGAAGAGGTAGACTACTCCGAAAACTCGGACGTGGATGCCTTTGGGGATACCTCCCCAATGGTGAGCCGCTCCGACAGCGCCGAACGGCGCTGTCGGCAGCCTAATCCCTTCCCCACACGAGAGAAAAATGCACTAACCAGTGCGGAACCCCTGCTTGTATCGGATGATACATCCGAATCGCCAAAGGCGATCATCACTAATGAGCTGGACGCAGCTCAAGACTCCCAGCTTGCCGCACAGGCACTAAGGGCTGCGTTGCGCGCCCCCAAACGCCCGTCAAGGGCGGCTTATAATTTCGATGGTCCCCGTGACCTTCCAAAATGGGCCAGGCGTTTGGTAAGGACTAGTCTAGCGTCCTATACCCCTGGCCCCGCGGCTGAACATCCGTACCAACGCGAACGCCGTGAGAAACTCCGGCAACAACTGCTTACACAAAAGCAGTTCACTAGCGTCTCGTACCGAGAGCGCTTAAACAGGCAGGCACAAGGTGCCCTTGTTGAGAACCTCCGCGAGGTTCCTTTCGTTCTTTCTCCGGGAGAAAGTGACGATGATGCAGAAAAGAAGTTCCGCGCTTGGGCGGAAGGGGAGAAGCTTCTCCCCAGCTTCGATGAGCTGCATGACAGATATTCCCGTCGAGACATTTGGGTGGAGAGGGTGTTGCGCCTGACATTTGCCAAAGCTAAGGCGATGGAGCAACTACGTTCTCCGTATCGCACGCGCCACGCCAGCGCCCCTGTCTCCACCCTGGTGTCCGGAGACAGTGTGGTAGCCACATCTGCCTCCGGCCAACTCCCACTTATTGGGAGTGAAGAGGCTTCTCATACCCCTCTGGTCGTTGACCTACAGCGGGATTCTCCCGCTCAAAAGCGTCAACGAAGTCGCGGCAATCCTGCAGTAGGGGAGTCTTGAACTCCCACGAGCTTTGTGAGTGTGGATAACCTCTCCACTTCACCAGATACTGGGTTTGGCCCCGATGATGGCGCCGCGCCATCAGCCGCTCCACATGAAAGTGTGGAGTACTCTCTGCATCGAGAATTGGAGGAGGAGGTAGCACAATTGCGACGTGAGATTCGTGCGCGCTGTGATCGACACAGCCTTCGCATCCATGATCTCCACGAGGGGATCCGCGATGAGCGGGATGCCACTGATCGCTTCGAGAGGCGGCTTGCCTCTCTCGAGACGACCGTTGCGGAGCTTCGCGGTCGCATTTTAGCCCTTTCGGGCTTCCTTCGCCCTGCGGTGCCTTACGGCTATCCGACTTTCCACCCTCCTCCGGGTCCTGGTATGGCTTAAGCATACCGACATAAAAGGTTGGATGCGTACGCATCGCCATCGGGATGTCTAAGGTGTACGACAAGCCCTTTCGGGCTAACACCTTAAAGGGCCCCACAAACCTGGGGCGCAGTTTATTGCGCAACACATTTGAAACTGCATGTGTAGGAAGATTTTTAGCGTTTAATAAAACAATTTCTACTACTCTGTATACCTTTTTGTTACGCTGTCCCTTTCGGTCAGCCTGATCCTTCTGCTTGTCTTGGCTTTCCGCCATGGCATCGCAGACGTGTCGTAAGACACTAAGGCGCGTCGATAAAAACTTATCGATGTGCTTTCGCACAGATACAGGGCTGACATCGGGGAATCCTCCCCCCTCAAGCCCTGGACCACGCACACGCGGCGTCAACGGAACCCTCGGATTCACCAATCCGTTTACGTAAAACGGGGTAAACCCCGTAGATGCATGTACCGAATTGTTGATAGCAAATTCAACCATCGGAAGCATCTCACTCCAACTCTTTGGAGAATCCGGACACAAACTACGGAGAATATCCTCCACAACGCGATTAACGCGTTCCGTCTGACCGTCCGTCTGCGGATGATCCGCAGTGGACATGAGGAGCTTGGTGCTAGCACCTTAAACAACGTTCCCCAGAACTGTCCCGTAAAACGGGGATCCCGATCCGACACCACGGAATCGGGTAGACCATGTTGTCGAAAGACACGGTCTAGGAACACTTTTGCTGTTCCTTGTACATCTATGGACTCTGGCACCGCCGCCAGGTGAACCATCTTGCTCAAACGGTCTACAAAGACCAATATGCCGGTGTTCCCGGCCTTATCCTTCGGAAAACCGAAGATAAAATCCATGCTAATGGATTTCCAACACTCCGTTGGGACCGATAAGCTCTCCAAAGGCGCAGCTGAACTTGCAGAGGTTTTAAACCTCTGACACGTCTCACAGGTGCGTATATACGCACCGACCGACTTATACATATTGGGCCACCAATACAAAGTGCTTAAAGCGCTGTAGGTCTTATCCCGACCTAAATGACCCCCGATAGGGGCGTCATGTGCCTCAAAGAGGACTCTATACTTCAGTTCCTCATCATGAGGAACAACCACCCGCGGAGTGTCCTCCGCGCTCGTGCTATAATATAGCAAACCGTCACAGTACCTGTAACGGTGTAAACGAGCTTTATCTCGACTTGACAGGGTTGGCTCAGACGAGCCAAGACCCTTTTCACCTAACGCGCGGATAAGCGCCGTACATTGAGGGTCTTTCTCATACGCCTGGAGTATGAGATCTACCACAGACATGGTGACGAATGTCGCGTGAGCGAGCTCGTAATCGGGACGTCGCGATAACGCGTCCGCAAGCACGTTCTGCTTGCCAGGTTTATACTTAACCTCAAAGTTGTACTCCACAAAGAAGGAGAGCCAACGGGTCATCCGTTGCGAGAGATGAGGCGACTTTGTCGCTGTCCGTAAGGACGCGTGGTCAGTATAAACCACGAACGGCTTTGAGCCGAGTAGGTGAACCCTAAATTTGACAAGAGCATACTTCATTGCAAGTAGCTCCTTGTCATGAACGGGATAACTCCGTTCTGCAGCTTTAAGCTGCCTCGACTCAAACGCAATTACGCGTTCCCTTCCTGCATCGTCTGCTTGTAACAAAGCACATCCGATTGAGAAATCGGAGGCGTCGCAGACGACACTAAATGGTTTCCCAGAGTCTGGGAGAGCAAGAACGGGAGCTTTTAACAAGATCCCCTTAAACTCTTCAAAAGCGTTTTGGTGTTCAGTTTCCCAACACCAAAATCAACATCCTTCTTAAGAAGGTCGGTCAATGGCTTCGCCATTTCAGCGTAGTTATCGCTGTACTTGTGGAGATAGTTGGCTAATCCTAGCCACTTCCGTAAATCTCTAAGATTTACAGGTGAAGGCCACTCCACAATGGCTTTCACCTTTGCGGGATCCGCCCGCACTCCATCCTTACCGATGAAGCATCCGAGGAAAGGAATTTCCTCAGCACCAAAGATACACTTGGATGCGCTTGCATATAACTTATGCTCTCGCATAAATTTGATAACTGCTCGAAGGTGTATCAGATGCGTCTGAACATCAGACGAGTCGCCTTCCGCACGACTATGGACGAATATGTCGTCGAAATACGTCTGAGCGTACTTCCTATGAGGGCGGAAGAGTTTAGTCACCAAGTGATTGAAAGTCGCTGGTGCATTCGAAAGCCCTTGTGGCATAACAAGCCACTCCCACAGCATGCCACTAGGCGTGCTAACCGCCGTCAGCGGAATATCGGACGCTCGCATGAGCACCTGATAATACCCGTCCACCAGATCGAAGGCACTGTACACAGTACAGCCCGCCATATTGTTCTGGAGGACATCCTTCCGAGGAATCGGAGTCTGCATGGGTACAGTAGCTGCGTCCAGCTTGTTATACGCATGCACAATGCGCCACTTTCCGTTCGGTTTACGAACACAAAAAGTTGGAGATGAGTGGGGAGACTTACTCTCCCGTACCATCCCTGCCTTTTCTTTCCCCTTGAAGAATGCGTCGATGACGTCGCATTGTTCCTTGGGGAGAGGCCACTGCCTAGTGACGCAGTATTTGGTTCCAGGAACCAAATCAATTTCATGTCGGACTCCCCGATCCGGTGTTAACCCCATCGGCGGGTTGTCACTAATGACATCTCCGAATTCCTTTAATAAGGAATGGTAAGGGTCCTCAGGATCCGCGAGGATCTTGAGGCCGCTTCGGGCATTTAATGCCTGTTTGGTTTTCACCAAAACTGACTCTTCCATCGTGGATAAGGAGTTCAACTCCTATTCCGGACGCAACACGACGACCTCGTCGATGTCATCTGCTTTCAAAGCAGTCTCAAACTCGTTGAAGGACATCTCCTCCAACGACAACAGTTCGCCTACCCAGGCAACCGTTCCAGGCTTACGCCTTCTGTGACAACACCTGTCACACTATTCAGCATCCGATAGGACTGCTGACTACTGGCCTCGGGACTCATCCCGAGACCCAGATGGGAGGAGTCAATTGCCCCATCTATTGGAAGCGCCACGCGCCTATCCACAGAGGTCTCAACCTCTACCACCTGTGACTCACCGGTCTCACCTATAACGGCGTAATCGGAATCATTTCCGACGTGCGAAAGAGACGAACTTTGGGTCTCTTCGCTTGGAAGCGCCTCGCGCTTAACCACAGGGGTCTCTACCCCTACCAGTGGAGTCGCAACTTGTTCGCCGGACACGGCGTGGTCGGAATCAATTCCGACCTGTAGAAGAGACTAACTTCGGGTCTCTTCTCTAAGCGCCTCGCTCTTACCCTCAGAGGATTCCACCTCTATCACTGGCGACTCACCAGTCTCGCCTATATCGGCGCGGGGATTAACCGCCGAATCCCCCTCGTTAAGGAACTCTTCCTTAACGCCATTGGGAATGATCATTTCAGACATCCCAATCTCTGGCATCTCACGCCAGAATCGCTTTTGCAATCGAGCAAAGGTGGGTTCATGACTCGCCAATGCTTCACCCGACCGCGGGTGCGTTGAGCCAATGGACTTAGACTTCCAGTATATCCATGGCTCGTGGCATTCCAGCCACTTCATGCCCAGAATGAGGTCATACCTCGAGTCCAACCCAGGACTAGGCAACGTTATAAGCTGTCGAAGTCCGTAAACTTCAGCTTAAGGTCAATCGAGACCTTGGGTACAGAAACCTGTACGCCCGTCGTAAGACGGACCGTGACAACGTCACGAGAACGTGCCTCTAGGGCCTCGGCATACAGCCGACTCTTCTTCACAGAAGCTCGTCTGACATAATTGTCAGACGCTCCAGAGTCTATCAAGACTCTCCAAGGCTTATCAAAGCCTTTCAAGTCCGCAAGGACTACCAGCAAACCTGGCTGGTACACCAACTCGGTGCTAGAAAGCACCGCTTCCCACGGGGCTTTGTGCTGTCGTCCCCTACCCTGGGGCTTAACAGAACTGAGGGGTCCCCCAGTAAGGCGCCCCGCACCTACTGGGAGCCGTCTTTTCCCGACGGCTTGGACAAGGGCTTTTTCCCCACCCTTAGTCCCTTGTAGCGAGTGTCTCGCTGGGGATTTTTCGGACATCTGTTCCGCAGATGATCCATGCTCCCACACAGGAAGAATCTCAGCGTCCCACGCCGCTGCAGCATAGCCAAGAGCTCTGTCTCGAAGCTCTGTGAAAAAGAGCCCGAATGACTCTTAGCGGGAGGTTTCTCCTCCACTTCGACCTGACTCAGGTCCATGGGTTCGGGACCCACCTTAGAGGAACGGAAGTTCCTCTCGGCGTTGAACGCCATCTTGAACACCTCCCCCAGGGATTGGGGTCGACATCGGAAGAGATCCGAACGTGCTGGCCCTTCTCTCAGGCATCCCATGAAGACGGGATGGACACATCGTCCGAATACGCTTTCGCGTACATCCCTGCCAACAGGGTCTTAAGCTCTTGGATATATGTTTCCAAGTCCCTAGTGCCCTGACGACACCTCAGAAGCGCCAGCTGATTCTGTAAAACCAGATCAGGCGTTGCTTACATGTCCATAAGCTTCTGCTTAAGGACCTCCCAGGTAGGGAACACGTTCGTGACCGATTCCAAACACGTAAACGCCCATGCACGGGCTTTACCCGTAAGATGGGTCAGCGCAAGTCCCACTTGCAAGTGATCAGTGATCACATTCGCTGTGGAGAAGGCCGTTTCGACCCCTCGTAACCACACATAAAGGTTATCACCTTTTTCCCCAGTGAATTCCTTTATCTTAAAGGACAATGGGGGACGCACCCCCGTGGAACGACCTCCACTACAACTCGCCTCATGAGCAATGAGGGCATTTACCCTTGCCTTTACGGCCTCAAGGCCCTGCTCCACTAGGAGCTGCATACCCTTCTCACCCAGTAAGGGTAACAGCCTTTTAAAGGCTTCCTGTTGGACGAGGGTCAAACTATCCCAATCGTCCTGATTTATCCTTTGCAGAGGATACCTAGTCTACCAACACAGGTGTTGGATTGACTACAAGTGTTACCAGATGTAGCCGGTGCGTATACGCACGGTGAGGCTAGCGAACAGAGGAAGGTTTTCCTTAAAGCGGCGTTCGCCGCTACTTAGCCGATACGCCCTTATTAAGGGCTTAGTAGGAGAGAGCTCTCCTACTCGGGGCCAAGATTCCCGGGTTAGTTTACTCTAGCCTGTACTAGTGCCTTAACGGCAAGGCTCCCTTACAAAGGGTGTAGCTAAGATGAGGGCTCCCCTTACGCTACGGCACGCACGACCGGTCGAGGTCGTGCGTCTGTACTACGGAGTCGAAACTAAACTGAATATATATTTAATATGTAATTATTTAAACTAATATAAACTATATGTAACACTAAGTAGAAATATTCCTAATTCATACCTAGCTAAAATGTAGTGTACACACCTGTGTACTGACACGTGGATGGCTGACACCACCACACCAAGGTCCCATGTCCTGATTGGTTAAAATAACCAAAGGTTCGAAACCTTTCAACCCGGCCAATACTGGCATTAACCGTGGTGTACCAATGTACACCAACACTCAGTGTTACCCGAATGTAACCCCGTTACACCTAGTGCTGAGGCGGAGGAAGAAGCTCCTTCATTGTTTTCAGCAGCGCTCTTTAGAGCGCCGCCCTGTGCTTTGACCATCGAGTCAATGGTCAATCAGTTGGTGAATGAGAAATTCCGACCAACAAGTGCCACCCATGATTGGCCAAAATAAGAATTATTATTGGCCAACCACCTTAAGTAGGGGGTGATGTAATGGGGTGCCATTACATAAGTGATATTCAAGTTAGAATATCACAGTTTAATTTCAGACGCGTTGTCTGAAATTTAAATAAGAGATTATAAGTTATTATAATCTAAGAAGGAAAAGTCGATTCGGTATAAATACCGAATCTTGCAGGTTAACTAATAGTACAGTTAGTTAAAGACTTGATATTATTATATTAATTAGTTAGTTACTATACCATTAGCCTCTAAACCACCCATTAAATAAACACTCTTAATTTTGCGTTCTAAGACCAAAGTGAATATTTATATATTTACTTTTATTATAGGATTAGTTGTTACCAACTAATCCTGCCCTAATTGTATTGCGCGCTTCCTCGCAAGATACAGTGTAAGCCTGTAACAGGATCAGTCTTGTTACAACGCCCCACGCCACACTCCAATGAGCGCTACTTTAGACACAAGCCTGCTGATCACCACGCGTGACAATCTGTTAGCTTATGTGCAGAGCTATGGTCGCCGAGATGGCCACGCAATAATCATCAAGCTTTCTGACAACACGCGCACCTACCCCCGTGTTGAGCTAGCTTGCGACCTTGGTGGTGCGTACCTAAAGCGACCCACAGCTACCCCACGGAGAAGCAACGCACTTCTGGAACACGCCTTATTATGTGCCCCTGGAAGTGTTTAAGGAATCAGCGGAAGGATGGCCTGTGGACTCTGTCAGTACTGTGCGACCAGCACAACCACGATCCGGCCACAGAACTAGCCGGACATCCTAGCGTCAGGCGTCTAACAGAAGACAACGAAGCTCTGGTATATAAGATGACCGCGGCAGGTGTGCCAACCCGGCAGATTTTGACAGCTCTGCGTCGGGAGGACAAAGGCAGTTATGCTGAAGCAAAAACAGTGTATAACGCGAAGTCGAACCGCCGTTGTGAATTGTTGGGGGGGGCGGTCAGCTGTACAGGCACTGGTTGATGAATTAAAGGAGACCAAGTTCCTACATCATGCCCACTGCAATACCAATGGCAATATCGTCAGATTGTTCTTCGCACATCCTGACTCCGCCGCGTTAGCTCGACGTTTCAACCGTGCTATCCTCCTCGACTGCACATACAAGTCAAACAGATTTCTAATGCCGCTTTTGCTTTCCATCGGGCTCACAGCCCGGAATTCCTCTTTCTCGGTCGCTTTCGCATTTCTAAGCGAAGAGGATACTCCCTACTACATGTGGGCATTGAAGAATTTGAGTGCACTGTATGACGACGGGCAGCTGCCAGCCGTGATTGTAACGGATGCTGATACAGACCTTGAAAAGGTCATAGGGCGAATTGATCCGCATGCGCGCCATCTCTTGTGCCTGTGGTATATCCAGAAAAATGTCCTGAAAAACTCAAGAAAACACATAGCATGCGGTCAGCGGCAAGAGGATTCCTGAAACAAAGGACCAGCATATGCCACGCAAAATCCCCAGTAGAGTTCGAGGAGCGCAAACATGTCCTTTTTACAAATTTGCGGATGTTCCTGCAGTTCTTGCTTACTTTTCGGAGACCTTGCTCGTCCATACGGAAAAATTTGTCTCGGCATAGACAGGGAACTGCCGCCATCTGGGTAACAGGTCTACTTCTACGACAGGGGGCATGGATATAGCTCTGAAACAGCATTTGCAGGTCAGAACTGGTGATCTGCTTGGTGTAACGTAGCGCGTCATGCACCTACTCTACTTGAACGACAACCAGGAGAGCATCGAGATGCAGAAAAAGGCGAAAGCTTTCGTGTGCCGGATGTATATCGAACCAATCATATATATGCCAACCTAATCGGGAAAATAACCGTACATGCCCTCCGCGCTATTGAGCAACAGCGCAACTCAACCTCAAAGGTGGCTATGAATAGCAAGGGATTTCCACAATGCAGCAGCACATTCACACCGACAATGGGACTCCCATGTTCACACATGCTCGCACATTTAGCTAGTGGTGAGCCTATTTCACTGGAACTGGTTGATGAACACTGGCACCTATATTCTATACCACGTCGTCCACCACAGCTTTTGAACCGTATTGACGCATTCAAAACGGATCTCAATCCGCTAGAGCAAAAGTACGTGCAATGGACGCCTGCACAACAATCGATTGTCCGTGCGCAAATTGGCACGCTTGTATCAGGTAAGCTGTAACAGGACTGATCCTGTTACAGGCTTACACTGTAATTGCGAGGAAGCTCGCAATATAATTAGGGCAGGATTAGTTGATAACAACTAATCCTATAAAAAAAAGTACATATAAATATTCACTTTGGTCTAAGAACACAAAATTAAGAGCTTATTTAATGGGTGGTTTAGAGGCTAATAGTATAGTAGCTAACTAATTAATATAATAATATCAAGTATTCAACTAACTGTACTATTAGTTAACCTGCAAGATTCGGTATTTATACCGAATCGACTTTTCCTTCGTAGATTATAATAACTTATAATCTCTTATTTAAATTTCAGACAACGCGTCTGAAATTAAACTGTGATATTCTAACTTGAATATCAATTATGTAATGACACCCCATTATATCACCCCCCACTTAAGGTGGTTGGCCAATAATAATTCTTATTTTAGCCAATCATAGGTGGCACTTGTTGGTCAGAATTTCTAATTCACCAACTGATTGATCATTGACTCGATGGTCAAAGCACACGGCGGCGCTCTAAAGAGCGCTGCTGAAAACAATGAAGGAGCTTCTTC
>JAPDHQ010003411.1:0-11247 GCA_026184515.1 Peronosclerospora sorghi | reverse complement strand
TACACTTAGCCAGCACGGTCTCATATTCAAGACCGAATCAAATCGATATGCGATCCCGATCCACCGAGTGTGTAACTAGCCCACTCGAATGGGTACACAAGGTGAGATGGTCTTAAGTGAATAGGACAAAGTGTCTCTGGATGATGACCGGTCGTCTGCCAGCAGCGGACGATCGGACCAGATTTCGAATGGAGGTCCGCGGGGTCCCCCCCCCCGTAAGTTGGAAGGCTGGGCACGATGGTGGTGGTCAGGTTGTCGATACAAATGTATTCGATTTCGAACTTCACTCCACCACAAAATCGTACTCCCGTCGAGGGACTTCCGGTGGCCAAAGTGCGCGTGCGGCGCGTTCAGACCGGGTATAATAGGCGAGAGGGGATCATTCAACCCTCTGGCCACAAACACTCCGCGGTGGGCGGAGGCGACTAATGTACGTGCAAAGAAAAACGGCGACCCTTTGCTGTGGTATAGACCAATACCAAAGGACTTCTACTTAGAAAAACCCTGCAACCAAAAGACTTCTACTTTTTTAGGCAAATCCACAACTAACCAATAATACTACCTCCCTATGGTCCCTAATGTACCCACACAAAATTATGTAAAATACCCAAAATCAGGTGACTCACCCAAGACCAGCGTTCTTGATACTCCTTGAATTTGATAGGCTGAAAATCCCCCCTTGTTTAGACCAATCCGAAATTCGACCAACTGCCTTGACCAAAAGTGACCAAATTTGTGGTACACTTCACCACAGCCGCCCCTGAGTCCGACCGTGTCGCACAACGATAACGGTCTGACCTCACCCATCACTTGACCAACTGGACCTTGGTCACTCACACTTCTTCACCATGGACCAAACATCCTCGACACCTGCGTCAGGTACTGCCTTTACTGCACTTGATCTTCTTATGCTTCCCTTTGACGCTTGTTCTTGTCGTTCTTGCAGAAACTCTATTCGCCGAGTCGCCCCACCTTGCTTCGCCTGTCCGGTCGCCTCGGTCTGACAGCCCACGTAACTCCCATGCACTTCAAACATCGGAAGGGTGTCAGACTGAAGCCGACACGCGGATACAGGATATGCTCGCAGAAAACATGCGTCTCAGGACTCTGGTGGCCAACCAGGCAACACGAGGTGCGCATCTTTGGTCTTCGTCTTGTACTTGTTTTGACCCTCGTTTGCCTTCAGCTCTCATCCCTCCCAGCGTCGTAAAGGCAATAGGTGCCTTAGTTGATGCCGATAGGCATTCCGTCGATGATGTTGACCAGCTCCGACACATTTTGAAGGAGCCGATAAGCGCGCGCCATGAGCTGTCCCGTCTGGAGGCCCATCAGTCCCATCTCCGGGATCAACTTGCACTTGTTCGTCGGCAGCAGCTGGACGGACAGTTTGACGCGACTTCACTGCGCATGCAAGGCGACGACCTCGCGCGACACATTGCCGAGTTGCAAATTGCGATTCAAGACCAGACCGGGAAGGTCCGGTCCTGTCATGACAGGTCCGACGCTTGGACGCAAGAGTCGGGTAGTCGTCAGGTGGCACTAGACCAGTGCCGCCAGCGCTAGATGAACTTGCTACCTCCGTGTTCGACTGCTTCCTCCAGCGTAGATTGGTCCGCATCGGCAACCTTAGTCGCCTCGGGGCAAGACCAAGACCGCTTAAAGCAGGACCAAGACCGGCTTCGTTCATTGGCTGATATTCAGCAGTCTGAAATTACACCAAAGTCAAAGAAGCGCGCGGACGCGCCGAGTAGCTTGAGGGCGCGGGGCACTGCGCGCGGACCCGGAATCGGGGGGAAGCGTGCAGTGTCCCATAAGCGAGCCAAGACACAGGCACTTCTCATGGACTCGGACTCGGACATGGACGACATCTACAGCCCCTCGGAAAGTCGAGCGCCCTCGCGCCGTACTGCAAGTTGCATCCAGCACACAGGGGTCTCGTCTGAGGAGGACTCCAGCGAAGGGTCCGGCGATTCCGAGTTCATGATCCCCATCCAGTCCAAGTCACGAACGAATTTGCGTGACAGTTTCGTCCAAGTGGTGTCGACAGTGGGGTCAGAGCAGAAGACCGGTCTGCCAAGTGACGCTGCACCAGTATCGACATCCGCGACGCCGGTACCTTCGGTTTTCCCCAGGACATCCGGGCTTCACAAGTACTCCTTATTGAAGAACATGGCAGTTGATACCAGCTCCCTTCCACCGCGGACGTTTGAAGTCACTTGGCCGTGGTCGTCGGGGAAAATCGGCTGTTTACGCCGGTCTACCCTGACCAAGCAGCTTCTGGCCCGGTATTTCTCTCGTCCGGACTCCTGGATTTTTCCACCGGCCAAGAAAACCCCTGCCGCGTCTGCATGGAGGGCGGACCTGATTACGTCGGCGCAGATCTCCCTCCTGTACGGCGATGAACCATGGAAAATCTTCGAACACTCCAAGATAGGACTTGTGTTCCACTTGACTCCATGGATCGGCACTTTGCTAGGCCGGGTGAATAATTTCAACAGGATCCACGGCCAAGCAATTTGGGAAGCGTCCCACTACTTGGTGCTTCTTACCGACCGGGTGCGACAAGATCCGGGCCTGGAGACGTTCCAGAGCAAGCGCAAGCGACGTCGAATTCGAGCGGGCGAGGCTTGGCAATCCCTGTGCCAGTACATTTTGGACGGGATGCGAGCTCGCGAGTGTGACGTTGACGTGTTCTTGTACCCGGTGCTCCTCCACATGCCAATGCGTCGCGTTGAGAAGACCAGACTGCTGGCCGACGACGGCACATGGTACCCCGGTATTGATTGCGCTGAGCCGGTCGCGGACCTCAAGGATGCTTTGGTCCAGCTTGACCGGAAGGACCCCTGGCGTAACCAGTTTCAGGATCAAGTGGAACATCATCCGTCAATGGTCATCGGCCGTCTGTGGGGCGATAGCAAGTGAAGTCATAGGTAGTCGACCAGATAACTCGTGATACATGTCATCATTTCTTTTCATATGTCCGATCGTCAAATCACTTGAACTAATTTTACCACTCTCTCCATAGTTGCACCGAACACGTTATCGTAAACAGTTCCACTCCCATCACGAAAAATATTCATCACATTCATCATTCCGCTATTCCAATCCGTCACAGTTCATCACACTTTCACATCAACTCCGGACCTTCCACATCTTCACACCGGTCTAGACCGACCGATGCTACTGCGTGTCTTGGTCTTGGTCTTCATGGGTCTGCATCACTGCGAAGCGATTGACTCGTTCTCGTTCGAACTCTCGTAGAAAAGCCCCACAATTCAAATCGAGCTCATCGACCCAAGTTGATTCATCATGGCCCTTCCATCGGACCAGGTACTCTCGGTGAGTCCGACCGAACCTGGTCTTCTTGGTCCACCGAACATCTAAGACCTTCTCCACTTCAAACTCGTCTTCCTCTAATGGTCGTTTCCAACTGTCCTCCGGCAGTAACGCTTCGTCGAAATCAAATCTTTTTTCTTCGTCTACCATACAGGGAGTTTTGGGTCTATCAGGAAATTCTCGGACCAGCTTCAACTTGGACACATGCACAATCGGGAAGACCTTGTAATCCGTACCAGTTGTTACTAGACGGGCAACGTGCTCACCAATCAGCTCGGCAACACGGAAAGGGCCGTGCCACATGTGATCCAGCTTCTTCGCATAGCCCTCTTTCACTCGGTCTAGGTATAGCCATACCCTCGCCCCTGGTTCTATACCGTGGGGTCGGAACTGGTCATTGGTCCGGTCTACCCGGTCTTGTGTGGACTGACGCAGCTTTTCGTTGACGACTTCTTTTGCATGCTGGTAGTGTTTCTGGACCTGCATGCGCCAGCGTCGAGCATCGCGATCGCGGATCCGGGTGCAACCGATAGGTATCGCAGCTTCCAGTGTCGACCGCGGGTCCCATCCATATGTCAGATAAAAAGGCTTTTTTCTCCTCGGACCCGATCGGTCGACGACTTGAGTGCAAACACCAGCCTTTCTGCATACTCGTCCCAATCTCGCTGGTCTGGATCAGCAACGTAAATCTTGATCGCCCTCGTTATGGTCTGCACCATGCGTTCCGCCGATCCATTTGCTTGCGGAAGATATGCCATCGTCGCACTCTATTTCTGGCCCAGCATGTTATTGAACGACCGGAACACCTCGGCCATAAAACCGGGTTCCCGATCGTGTCTGATGACCTCGCTGTCCCCGAATCTTCGGAACACACATTCTTCGTAGCTCTGGGCGATCTTCTCCGCAGACCGAGATGCACTTGCCTTCGCAGTAACTAGACCAGTGAACAGGTCTACCCAGATCAGCAGCTCAGTGTTGCCGCGCGTCGATCTAGGTAGTGACGGTATGTGGTCCATCGCTATGACCTGGAAAGGGTAGGTAGCTTCGATATTTCCTGGCGATCTCCCCTTGATTACCGGTCTACCCTTTCCGGTCTCGCAATCCGTGCAACAGCCCACATATTTCTGCACACTGCGGAAAAGACCTCTCCCGTGGAAGTGGGACCTGATCTTGTGATAGGTCCTGCCTATGCCCTGATGTCCCGCTTCTAGACTCACGTGATAGTGATGAAGGACATCCGGCTGCAGCAACTCGGGGATCACTAATTTCGCCAGTCGGTCCCGGTCTGCACTGTCTTGGTCGGCATCGCGGCAGTAATACAATAATCCATTATCATCCACTTCGTAGCTATCCGCGATCTTGATGCACTCTTTTTCTTGATCGTTCGTCAACTTGGACAGTTCACCACGCAGGTAGGTCTTCAGGTTCATAATCCATTCTTCTTCGTCCTGCGCCTTGAGGATCCGTTCCATCCTTAACTGTTGCACTGCGTATTCGTTCAAACTTTCCTTAGGGAACGGTCGGCGAGACTTCTGAGCTTTCTATCTAGTCGCGACCATCACATGCACCTGGACTGGGGCGTTCTTGGGTCCGATCACTTCTGGGAGCCTGTTTATATTCATCGATTTATCCAGAACGGCCTTCTCGGTGATCTTAGCCCCGGTCTGGTCTTGCATGGCCTTGGTCGCGAGGTAGTCGGAGCTTCTGTTCCAGTCCCGTTTCACGTGCAATAGCTCGTGGTTGGGGTGGTCCTTCAATGCCTTCATTACTCGATCATTTAGCGTCCGTAGTCGTGGAGCCTTGCAGTCGATCTCTCCGGTGATCTGCCTGATCACTAGGTTGGAGTCACCACATATGATGACTCGCCCCTTCTCTTGAGACGACAGCAGGTCCAGACATAGAAGTAGAACTCGGTACTCCGACTCGTTAACAGTAATATCCGGCGTGAAATCGGCAGCGGCTGCAACTATAGACCATTGTGGCAACTTCCACAATATGGTACTATAGGCGCCGACCTTCTTCTTCACGCTTGCCGATCCGTCAAAACTTAAGACCAAGAGCTCTTCGTCATGGTCGACGGTCGGTGGCGGTCTCGAAACTGACTGCCGAGGTTGCTTCCTCGGGTCAATCGCTATCAATGCCTCGTCCACTTCAGACCGAGGGGTGATACTGGCAGCTAATGTGCCCAATATCTCTTCCTCTCCCCTGGTGCACTTAACGACCTCGAGGGTCCACTGCGACAAGACCGCCGACCATCTGCCTAGACGTCCGTCCATCCCATTGGCTGATAATAGCCAGGACAAAGTAGACCGTCTTGACAGGACCTTTATAGGTCGGCCGACCAGCAGGTTGTAACGCACATCCAGAATTCGTAGCAATGCCAGCACTTCTTTCTCGACAATTCCATAGTTCACTTCATTTGGTTTTAGCGTCCGGCTCGTAAACGTGACTGGATGATACACACCATCTTGATCTTGCACTAAAGTGGCCGAAATAGCTCACTTACTGGCATATACAATAATGGTCGGCACTTTTTCGGGATCGAAATGCTTGAGAATCGGTGCCGTCGCCATCTTAACCTTCAACATACCAAAGGCAAACTGTGCACGCTTCATATGATCTTTGGCCTACACTTTCGGACAACCTGCAGCAATACCAGAGTCGGCGCCCTCCTGTAAAGTTGCCCGGTCTTCTTCGCGCAACATATGATAGTCAACTTCCCGGAGCTCGTACAGCACAGCCGCGTAGATAGCAAAGTCTTCAATGAATCGGCTATAATAATTGAATCTTCCCAGGAAGTACTGCATTGCCTTCAGCGATCTGGGGAACGGGAGGTTACTCAGCGAATCCAGGTCCTTGGGATTAGCCTCTAGACCATTGTTCGAGACCATATGGCCTAAATAGGCGACCTTGGACATACCCCAAAAAGTTTTCACGGCACTGATAGATAGGTTCCTGTCTCCAACAATCGTTCAACCTTCTCGCACAGATCGTTCCATGACGAGGCAGGTATCAGAATGTCGCCGATGTACGACCGCCTCCCTAGAACGGACGGTCTTCTTTTCCGATCGGGTTCACCCTCTCTAAACACATCATAATTTTCAACGGGGTCTCGATCGGTCTTGATCTTGAAGTGTCCGTACAATGCGTTATCTATCAGCCTTTGATAGATTTGGGGCGCGTTCTTCAGACCGAACGGCATACGATTCCACTCGAAAAGACCAAACGGTGTCACAAATGCGGAAATCTCACGGGCTCGATCAGTCATCGAGACCACCCAAAATCCACTTGCCATATCTAGCGAAAAATACCACAAGGTCTTGTCGAGGTCTTCCAACAGATCATTAATCAGCGGCATCGGGTAAACCATGAGTTTAGTCAACCGATTTACCAGCCGATAGTCGATGCACAGTCTAATGTCAACGCCGTTCTTCTTGATAACAATTACGATCATCGAGGCCCATGGCGAGTTCGACGGTCTAATAATCTTGGTGACCAACAGTCCTTTAATGAGATCAGAAAGCTTTTCACGGTACTGTGGCGCCACGCGTCGACATCTCTGGGCAATCGGCTTGGCATCTCCAACGTCAATATCGCAAATCGCACCACGGGCTGCAGGTGGTAAGGTGTTGCCCTTTCCGATCAGCAGATGTCTTTTCTTCCATACGATATTCTTCAACTGCTCGATCTGGTCTGGACTGTTAAGGTCTTGATCACCCACCTGTAAATCATCCATTTTAACTTCGGGAGAGTCGGCCGACACTTCAGGGAGGACTGCCATTCGGCTTTCCAGCTCTTGAATATATTGTTCCCCGCCTTCATGTATACAGACTTGTTCATCTTCTGGGGCGATATCATCTAGACCATCTGGACCGGCTGAACGCCCCTGGTCTTGATCGACGGGCTGTCCTTCTCTGATATCGGTCTGATTAGGAATAACGTCATGGTCCGACCTAGCAATTTCATGTTCCCCTTCTTCCGTTTCTTGCTCCGCTGCCGCCTGGTCTTGTGCTGACACCACGTTGACTAACCTTGGCTCGTCTACTTGATGGTCCACCGTTCCTGGTGACTGCGGCGCCTTTCTTCTGACCAACATCTTTTTTGGGGTGACATAACTTGGTCTTTCCACTAAAGGTGAGGTATCCTCCTCCACCGACCCATCATCGCTGATAAGATCGGTGGTCGATTGGTACGCCAGGTTTTGCCACTCGACATACCGCCTCGACCCAATCGAGACGAACCCCATCTTCCTTAGTACCTTTCCTTCTGCTAACCACATACCAACAATAGTGGTTTTTTCCAGTGTCAGCGGCTTGTCACCGATATTGGTAACACGGACAAAAATCACTTCGACCAGCACTCTTTACGAAGGTCGAGACCCACCGATCGCCCCTGGTCAACCATAACTTCCTCGAACGGAAACCTTTCTCGACCGGGGTATCGGCAGACCGACAGACTGGGATAGTCAGGTCTTGATCCCACCAGACCAGATCGGTATACGAACCATACAGAGGTCTTCGACCAGCCAACTGGACCTGGACCTCATCCGGGAGTGTAAGCACTCCATGTGACAGGTCTAGGCGAATACCATCTAGGACCATGAAATCCATGCCTAGTAAAGCGTCTTGACCAGCCAACTTGCCAACCCAAGCGCTGAAAAAGTAGACCAGAAATCCCGACAAAGTAATTTTCATACGCGTTCTTCCTTCGGTCATATAAGAGTTTTCGCCGATCCCGACGCATTCTTGTCTCTGGGTATCGTCCATACGACATCCGACCTTACGAGCAAAGGCGGAGTCGATTATCGATACTTCAGCTCCATAGTCGAACAACATAGTCGCTTTCTGGTTATTAATCTTGCCACAGGCTTTCGCCTGCTTGAACTATTTATCAGGCGCGTGATACTTCCAGTATCCGCGGGATTTTTCAGGCAGCAAGTCCAACTGCATAACCACCTTAGTCCGGGAGTACTCATCGGTCTTCAGACTGTAGACCGGATGGTCTCGGTCGACTCAATTTGGAATAGAACGTGTATTGTCGGTCTTATCCTCCTTGCCGACATATGCATAGATGTGAACCATAGAACGCTCGGCTCGATCAGATTCCAACCTGGCGAGCGTTCTAGTTTAACATCTTTTCTGCGTCCGGCGGCAGCATCCCCGCGTGCTTGTCTGTCACGTACCACTTGCGTATCATGTTAAAAATTCTTCAATCTTGCAGTGGCCGGCCTCGTGGATCTCTCCACATGACTTGCATACGAAGAGGCAGTGGTCAGTCGTGTGGCCGCGTCTCTCGCACTTCTTGCACACCATCTTCTTCCAGCAGTTTGAACCATCATGTTTACTCGACCCACAGTGGGAGCACTTCTGACGAGGTCGGTCTGGATCGGACTTGCTTCCGTTCCTTCCCTTCCGGTCTACCTGGTCGGACTTCGACCTGGTCTTCAGGGCAGGTCCTGCAACATAGACGTAACGATACTGGTCTTCATCCGATGAATCCTGGCTGGGTTGAATTCCATTTTCCCCTTCCGATCCCGTGCTGTCTTCGGCTACGATCGCCTTGACCGCTCGGGTCGGTCTGGTCCAGGGTCTCTTGACCGGATCGGTCTAGGTCTGTGTCTTGGATCGGTAGCGACCTGATCCACCAGCACTCTTCGTCCTCATGCTACGCGACTGCTGTAGCGTCCGTAGAGTCTGTTCAACTTCACCCGCGTCCCTAAGAAGCAGCAGAGTAAGCTGGTCCGCCAGTTCTCGATTGTCCAGGGTACTAATGTGGTGACCCACATGTTCCAGAGCAGCACCGTTCGGCGGGTTATTCTCTTTGATTGTTATGCCGGCACGAAGTGCAGCCGCGTTCAACCGATGCAAATACTCGATCGGTGTCTCGTCGCTCCGCTTCTGCATATGGTGATACTTGCGGGCACTCGAAAATCCGGAGTTACAATATTGCCCTTCAAACTCTGCACATAGCTGGTCTCAGTCAGACCGTACATCCCGACCTAACTGTTGGATCCAGTTGGCAGCCGGTCCTTTCAACAAATCCCGGAGAATCAGACACCTTTCAATTTTCGGGGTCTGGTCTCGCAGGAACGCAGACTTGACCCGACCGAACCAAGCCCGGGCCTGGTCTTCATCAGTATCCATGCCAGTGAAGTCCTTGAGGTCGGTCGTCGCGGTCATACGGATGCGCGGAATCGCAGCAGATCCAAAGTCTTAAGCAATAGTGGAGGCTAGGTTAGCCTTGCGTGGCTTGCCAGCGCCCGTACCGTCTGACCCACAGTGGTCGTCAAGACCGCCGACCGACTCCATGTCACAGTCACTTGTCTTACTTGGTCTACGGGGTCTGGCCGG
The DNA here is from genome assembly GCA_026184515.1 of Peronosclerospora sorghi. Classification (NCBI taxonomy): domain Eukaryota; phylum Oomycota; class Peronosporomycetes; order Peronosporales; family Peronosporaceae; genus Peronosclerospora; species Peronosclerospora sorghi. The sequence continues at coordinate 1,561 of JAPDHQ010003411.1, read as the reverse complement.
TTGCGGCTTGCGCTTCCCTTTGCCGACTTGCTTACCACTTCGAGTGGGCTTGTCCACAGATGTTAACGATTCCATATCCACATCTCGGCAAACATTGGCACTTTGCTGGGTATAACGGTCTTGGGCATGTGGCCGCAGAGGTGGTATCACCCGGTATTCCATGAAACGCTCCATCATCGTCTCAAACATGAATTGGACGTTAGCTGGAGTCATTGACAACGTGTTGATACCCTCCTTTTGCGGAACTGAGACCTGTGGGGGTCGCTGGAGCGCGGACTGGCAAGCATCCCTTTGCTGCCGCATGTCCCTTTTTTGTTCAGGCTGGGCATGTTCCACCCCCACGGTCATCCTCTCGACACCGGTCTCCAACTCTGATGAGCTGTTAGAGGCCGGTGGAGACTGATAAACCGATTCGTCACCAGAACCAATGTCGACACGCGCTGTGGAGGCTTCAGCGACCTTCACTGCTGCGGTGGGAGTTGGGCGGCGAGCCGCCCCCACCAGTGGGACCAAATGGTCGTGGAAGGTCGACATAGACGATTTCAGCCTCCAAGTCTCAAATTCAAATAGTTTTTGGACATCGACGGGGTTCTGCATTTTAATGCCAACCTCCGCCAACATCGCCACCAATTTTTTCACTAACAGTAATGGGCGATCACTCTGGACCGGCTCGGTAGTGGGACCGAGAAGACGGTCGGGGATCTGGAGGTTCAACACCCGAAAGACCACGTCAAAACGAACAAATCGTTTCAGCTCAAAAATTTAGTACATCTTGTTTAGGTATTCTTCAGTGATGCCTCCATCTCCGACCTGCGACTTTTCTTCGAGGTCGTCTTCGTCGGCCGGCATTCCCAACCTTTCTTGGGAATCTTGGGTAGCTTGGGGACCTTGGTGAGGTTGGTATGATCGTTCTGATCAGCTTCCAAGTATTTTTCGTCTTTTGATTTTCCATCAACTTTTTTATGCACATACATAGGATCACGACCAAGGTCCTGATCCTTTCCGGGACTATAGCATGACTTGCTGTAGTCCCGATCGGCTCCGGTGGGAGCCTTTTGGGGAGGAAAAAAAATATTAATCCCGATCTGGTCCTCCACCAGGCCAGACCGGACATCGCCATCTTTATCGAGAACGAAGACGTAAGGTGATAGCTTTTCCTTACGCCCTCTCCAGAACGATTCCAAATTCAAATCTTCAAATTCAATCTTTGATGACACCTCGCGGTGATATCCACGATCACCAAGTCATCCGGGCACGCGCACCATTTTGGTGGAGTCAAGTTCGAAATCGAATACATTTGTATCGACAACCTGACCACCACCATCGTGCCCAGCCTTCCAACTTAAGGGGGGGGGGACCCCGCGGACCTCCATTCGAAATCTGGTCCGATCGTCCGGTGCTGGCAGAAGACCGGTCATCATCCAGAGACACTTGGTCCGATTCACTTAAGACCATCTCACCTTGTGTACCCATTGGAGTGGGCTAGTTTCACACTCGGTGGATCGGGATCGCAGATCGATTTGATTCGGTCTTGAATATGAGACCGTGCTGGCTAAGTGTA
>JAPDHQ010003409.1:0-15787 GCA_026184515.1 Peronosclerospora sorghi | reverse complement strand
CGAGTCCAAATCCAGGACTAGGCAACGTTCTAAGCTGTCGAAGTCTGCAAACTTCAGCTTAAGGTCAATAGAGACCTTGGGTACAGAAACCTGTACACCCGTCGCAAGACGGACCGTGACAACGTCACGAGAACGTGCCTCTAGGGCCTCGTCATACAGCCGAATCTTCTCTTCTCTCTACAGAAGCCCGTCTGACATAATTGTCAGACGCTCCAGAGTCTATCAAGACTCTCCAAGGCTTATCAAAGCTTTCACGTCCGCAAGGACGACTAGCAAACCTGGCTGGTACACCAACTCGGTGCTAGAAAGCACCGTTTCCCTCGGGGCTTTGTGCTGTCGTCCCCTACCCTGGGGCTTAACAGCACTGAGGGATCCCCCAGTAGGGCACCTACTGGGAGCCGTCGTTTCCCGACGGCTTGGGCGAGGGCCTTTTATCCTCCCTCGGCCCCTTATAGCGAGTGTCACGCCGGGGATTTTTCGTACATCTGTTCCGCAGATGATCGATGATCCGTGCTTCCACACAGGAAGCATCTTAGCGGACCACACCGCTGCAGCATTGCAAGGAGCTCCGCTTCGAAGCACTGCGGGAAGGAGTCAGAGTGACTCCTAGCGCGAAGTTCCACTTACGCTTCGAACTGGCTAAGGTCAATGGGTTCAGGCCCCACCTTAGAGGAACGAAAGTTCGTTCCGGCTTTAAACGCCATCTTAAACGTCTCCCCCAGGGATTGGGGTCGTCATCGGAAGAGCTCCGAACGTGCTGGCAATTCTTTCAGGCCTCCCATGAACACGGGAATGGAAACATCGTCCGAATACGCTTTCGCGTACATCCCTTCTTGGATGTATGTCTACAAGTCCATAGTGCCCTGATGGCACCTCAAAAACGCCAGCTGATTCTGGAAACCAGATCAGGCGTGGAATACATGTCCATGAGCTTTTGCTTAAGGACTACCCAGGTCGGGAACACATTCGTGACCGCATCCGGACACGTAAACGCCCATGCAGGGCTTTACTCGTGAGATGGGTCAGTTCAAGTCCCACTTGCAAGTGATCCTCGATCACATTCGCTGTGGCAAAGTCCGTTTTGACCTCGCGAAGCCACACATAAAAGTTATCACCTTTTTCGCCGGTGAATTCCTTTATCTTAAAGGACATCGGAGGGCTCACCCCCGTAGACGTGGAATGACTTCAACGAAAATTCGCCTCATGGGCGATGAGGGCGTTAACCCTCTCACACACGGCTTCAAGGCCCTGCTCCATACCATCGTCACCCAGTATGGATAACAGCCGCTTAAAGGCTTCTTGTTGGACGGGGGTTAGCTTACCCCAATCCTCCTGATTCATCATTTGAAGAGGATGCCGTAGCATACCAACACATATGTTCGATTGACTGCAAGTACTACCAGATGTAGCCGGTGCGTACACGCACGGTGCGGCTAGCGCACAGAGGAAGGATTTCCTTAAGCGGCGATACGCCGCTACTTAGCCGATACGCCCTTATATAATGGCTTAGCAAGAGATCGCTCTTTTACTCGGGGCCAAGATTCCCTTAGTTTACAGTTAGTAAATACTAACGCATTGTTACAAGGCTGCTTCCCTTAGAAAGGGGGTAGCTAAGGGAGGTAATCCCTTTGGCTACAACACTAACTGCGCGCGCGACCGGTCTGGGTCGTGCGCCTAGCAGTATTAGAGTATTTTGTAAACTAATTTATATTTAATATGTATTTAGCCTAAATTAATAAACTAATGTAAACTATATGTAATACTAAGTAGAACATACTCAATTCGTACCTAGCCAAAATGTAATGTACACCATCTGTGTACTAACACGTGGCAGGCTGCCACGCCTTCACCAAGGGCTCCTGCCCTGATTGGTTACAACAACCAATAAGTCCGAACCTTTCGGATTGGTCAATACTTGACCTTAACCGTTGTGTACTTACGTACACCAACGTAACCAAATGTAACCCTGTTACACCACTCCTTAGATCCTGCTCCCAACCCCCGGTACACCTAGGTGCCGTCGAACACCCTTATGGACGACTTGCAGTCCTTCGCAGAGGGGGTACTGATCGCGGGTTGTAATTTTGTATCGTTGATTCCACTCCGAAATTTTCATTATTAAATTGAGCTTGCATCCTGGGTTTCGCTCCGGCGTACTCTGCAGCGACGCCAATCTCATCCGGGTGCCAAGTCTGATTGAGTTGTGGAAACCATTTTTTTTTCCATCGTGAACACCACGTGAACTGTCCAGTTTGTCGAGTCTGTCACAGACCTTTTGGAACATTTTCAAAATTTTAGCCCCTTCGGCTCCCATACCTGCCGGTTTCTGTAACAGGGTTACATTCGAGTCACATTTAGTAGGTGGTGTGCGGGAGTACACTACGGTTGGGGTCAGTATTGACCGGTCCGAAAGGTTTTGGACCATTGGTTATCTTAACCAATCAGGGCAGGAGCCCTTGGTGGTGGCGTGGCAGCCACGTGTTGGTACACAGGTGGTGTACACTACATTTTAGCTAGATACAAATTTAGTAAGTTCTACTTAGTATTACATATAGTTTACATTAGTTTAAATTAATTTAGGCTAATTATATATTAAATATACATTCAGTTTACAAAAAATACTTAAGACTGCCAGGCGCGCGACCACGCCCGGTCGCACGCGCAGTAATTACAATAGCGTAGAGGGAGCCCTCCCTTTAAGTACACCCTTAGTAAGGGAGCCTTGCCATTAAGGCATTCGCGGAGCTAGGCACGCGACCACGCCCGGTCGCGCGCGCAGTGAGTATTGTAGCCTAAGGGAGTTCTCCCTTACGCTACCTCCCTTTATAAGGGAAGCCTTGTTACAAAGGGGTTAGCGAAAGCTATCTGTAAACCACCCCGTGAATCTTGACCCCGAGTAGGAGAGCTCTCCTACTAAGCCCTTTATAAGGGCGTATCGGCTAAGTAGCGGTAGATACCGCTTTAAGGAAGAGTCTTCCTCTGTGCGCTAGTCGCACCGTGCGTGTACGCACCCGGCTACATCTGGTAGCACTTGTAGTCAATCCAACACCTGTGTTGGTGATCAACATCCTCTGCAAGGGATGGATCAGGACGATTGGGGTAAGCTAACCCCCGTCCAACAGGAAGCCTTTAAAAGGCTGTTACCCATATTGGGTAAGGATGGCATGCACCATCTAGTGGAGCAGGTCCTTGATGTCGTGCGTGAAAGGGAGAATGCCCTTATAGCCCATGGGACGAGTCTTCGCGGGAGTTATCCCGCGTCTACGGGGGTTCGCCCTCCGATGCCCTTTAAGATAAAGGAATTCACCGGCGAAAAAGGTGATTACCTTTATGTGTGGCTTCGCGAGGTCAAAACGGCCTTCGCCACAGCGAATGTATTCGAGGATTACTTGCAAGTTGGAATTGCACTGACCCATCTCACGAGTAAAGCCCGTGCATGGGCGTTTACGTGTCCGGATGCGGTCACGGACGTGTTCCCAACATGGAAGGTCCTTAAGCAGAATCTCATGGACATGTATTCCACGCCTGGACTGGGTTTCCAGAATCAGCTGGCGTTTTTGAGGTGCCATCAGGGCACTAGGGACTTGGAGACATAAATCCAAGATCTTAAGACCCTGTTTGCAGGGATGTACGCGAAAGCGTATTCGGATGATGTGTACATCCCCGTCTTCATGGGAGGCCTGAAAGAAGAGACAGAACGTTCGGAACTGTTCCGATGCCGAACCCCATCCCTGGGGGAGGCGTTTAAGATGGCGTTTAACGCCGAAGAGGAACTTTCGTTCCTCTAAGGTGGGTCCTGAACCCATGGAACTGAGTCAGGTCAACGTGGAGGGGAAACCATCCGCTAAGAGTCGCTCTGACTCTTTTTCGCAGAGCTCCGGGGAATAGCTCTTAGCTATGTTGCAGCGGCGTGGGCCGCTAAGGTGCTTCCTATGTGGAAGCGTGGATAATCTGCGGAACAGGTGTCCGAAAAATCCCCAGCGATACACTCGCTACAAGGGACCAAGGTGGGGAAAAAGCCCTTGCCCAAGCCTTCGGGAAACGACGGCTCCCAGTAGGTTCGGAGCGCTGTGGTGGAGTCAAGTTCGAAATCGAAAACATTAGAATCGATAACCTGACTACAACCATCGCTCCCAGCCTTCCAACTTTCGGAGGGGGTACTCCGCGGACACCACTCGAGATCTGGTCCGATCGTCCGCTGCAAGCAGACGACCGGTAGTCATAGAACCCACTTGGTCCGATTGTTTGGTGTCCATCTCACCTTGTGTACCCGATGGAATGGGCTAATTACACACTCGGTGGATCGCGATCGGAGATTGGATCGAACCGGTCTTGAATATAGAAGACCGATCTGGGTAGGTATCTATGGGGCGGAACTCTTCACCCCAGACACAAACAGACCAAAAACACTTCCAGGAGATAACTTCCAATAGGTCGATCGTCCAAACGATCAAGACCTGACCAATACGAAATAATAGAGGGTAGACCGACCGTTCCTGTCTAGCCCCTGACCAATACGAAATAAGACCAAAACCGGTCTAGTTTCCAACCAATATTAAAACAAGCCAATATGTCCGCGTAAAGACCCAATATGCTCGTGAAACTCCACAAACGATATCTCCACGCCAAGACCAATCCAGTGAATAGCACGTTCCAAACGTACTTGAGTTGAGGTGTTGAGATCGCCAAATCGTACTCCGTCGAGGGACTTCCGGTGGGCCAAAGTGCGCGTGCGGCGCGTCCAGACCGGGTATAAACGACGAGAGGGGATAATGCGACCCTCTGCCCCCAAACACTCCGCGGCGGGCGGAGGCGACTAGTGTACGAAAAGGGAAGAACGGCGACCCCTAGCTGTGGTGTGAACCAAGTCAGGAAGAGGTTTCAGCCACTTATCCGAAAGCTAAAATGATTTCCTTTCTTAAAGGTATAACCTCTGTCCTAAAAGGTAAAACCACAACTAAAAATACTACTACCCTATAGTCCCTAAATGTACCCCCACAAAAATATGTAAAATACCCAAAGCCGGGTGACTCACCAAAACTTGCGTTTTTGACACTTCTTGAGTCTGATAGGCTGAAAAGCCCCCCTTGTTTAAACCAATCCGAAATTAGACCAAATTCCTTGACAAAACTTGACCAGAAGTGTGCCAAATTTTGGGCACGCTTTTCCACAGCCGCCCCTGAGTCAGACCGTGTCGCACAATGACAACGGTCTGACCTCGTCCATCAAATTCAGTTGAACCTTGGTCATTAAGACTTTTCCGACACGGAGCAACCATCTTCTTCATCCGTTCCAGGTACTTGCACTGCTGGACTTGACCTTCTTGTATTTCCTTAACGACCGTTCTTGTAGGCACCTCGCATACCACGTCATCGCATGTCACTTCGCCCGTCCGGTCGGTCCGGTCTGGCATCCCCCATCGTTATACTGCACCTCAGACATCGGCAGTGCATCATACAGGGACCGACCGCAGTTGCAAGACGCACTTGTAGATCGCACGTCTCCAGGAGCAGATTGCTCAACAGGCGACACAACGTAAGCATGCATGTCCGGTCTTCACCTTGAACCTGTTCTAACCTTCGTTTGTCTTCAGCCCGTATACCTCCAGCCCGTATACCTCCTGGAATCAGCAAGGCGATCAATTCCCTGCTTGCCGCCGATCGGCAGTCGAACACGCATGACCTCCAGCTGCGTCAGATTTTGACCGGACTGATAAACGCGCGCAATAGGTTGACCCGCTTGGAGGCTCATCAGCTTCATCTTCGGGAGCAGCTTGTGCTGGTCCAACAGCTGCAAGCAGAAGACCTGCTTGACCAGACCACGTTGAGCATTCAAAGCGAAGACCTCGAGAGGCGTCTTACTGAGCTCCGAATTTCGATTCAAGACCAGACCGAGGAGGTCCAGTCTTGTGAACGCAAGTCGAACATTGGACGCAGGCAGCGAACGGTCGTCTGGCGGTATTAAAAGAATGTCATCAGCGCTTGGTTGACCTGTTGCGTCCTCGTCGGCATCCGGTTGCTGCCTCCAGCGTAGACCGGTCTGCGTCGGCCACCTTGGCGGACCTACACCGGGACCAAGAGCAAGGCCGTTCATTGGCCGAAATTCCCCAGCCCAAAATTCGTCAAAAGTCTAAGAAGCGCGCGGACGCTCCGCGTCCCTCGAGGGCGCGGGGCACAGCGCGCGACCCTGAACTCGAAGGGAAGCGTGCGGTGCCTCGTAAGCGAGCCAAGATACAGGCGCCCCTCGTGAGCCCAAGCTTGGACGAGGATGACGACAGTAACATCTCCAAAAATCAAGCGCCCTCGACCGCCGGTGCTGACCGTGCCAAGTATTCAGAGGTCTCGTCCTGGGATGACTCCGGCGAAGACTCCGGTGATTAGGAGTTTGCTTTCCCTATCCCAACCAAGTTGCGAACAAGTCCACATGAAAGTTTTGTTCAAGTTGCATCGACTTCGGAGCAGACCAAGAAGACCGGCCCGCATGGTGGCGTTCCACCACCTCATGCGTCGACAAAGTCAACACCTACGGTCTTGCCTGGGACGTCCAAGCTCCACAAAGATGCTTTGTTGGCCAACGTGGCAATCGACAGTTCTTCCCTTCCGCCACGAACGCGTGAGGATACTTTGCCGTGGTCGCCAGGGCAAATCGGTTGTTTACGCCGGTCCACCCTGACCAAGCAGCTCCTGGTCCGGTTTTTCTCTCGTCCAGACCATTGGCTTTACCCGCCGGCGAAGAAAGTTCCTGCCTGTACGCTGACGAGCCGTGGAAGATTTTCGAGCATCCCAAGCTGGGGTTCATCTTCCACTCGACTCCGTGGGCCAATCCTTTCATGAGTCGGGTGAAATATTTTAACAAGACTCACGCTTAAGCCATCTGGGAGGCATCCCACTATCTGGTGCTTCCCCCGGAACGAGTTCGGCAAGACCCTGGCTTGGCGACCATCCAGAACAAGCGCAAGCGGCGTCGGATCAGAGCGGGTGAGGCCTGGCAGTCCCTGTGCCAATATGTTTGGGCGGGATGCTGGCCCACGAGTGCGACGTCGATGTGTTCTTATATCCAGTTGTACTTCATATGCCGCGGCGTCGCGTCGAGAGGACCCGGCTGCTGGCTGATGGTGGCACATTGTACCCCGGTCTTGGGTGCACTACACCGATCTTGGACCTCAAGGATGCTTTGGTCCAACTATAACAACAAGAACCTTGGCGTAACCAGTACCAGGACCAAGTTGAAATGCATCCGTCGTTGACGTCGGCCGTTTGTGGGGTGATGGCGAGTGAGGTCATAAGTAGTCGACCAGATAACACTTAATATATATCATCGTTCTTTTTCTCATGTTCGGTCATCAAATCACTTGAGCTAATTCCACCACTTTCTCCAGTTTCACTAGACACGTTATCACCAACCGTTCCATTTACATCGCGAAAAAACAATCCACGTTCATCGCTCCACTATTCCAATTCGTCACATATTCACAATACACAATACACAAGAAACAAGACCTTCCACCTCTTCACATCGGTCGGGAAGACCGATGCTACTGCATGTCTTGGTCTTGGTCTTCATGGGTCTGTATCACTGCGAAACGGTTCCGACTGACTCGGTCCCGTTCGAATTCTCGTAGTAGTGCTCCACAGTTCAGGTCGGACTCATCGATCCAAGATGTTTCATAATGGTCCTTCCATCGGACCAGATATTCTCGGTGGGTCCGGCCGAACCTGGTCTTCTTGACCGATCGGACGTCTAAGACCTTTTCCACTTCAAATTCGTCCTTCTCCAGCGGTCGTTCCCAACTGTCCTCCGGCAGTAATGCTTCATCGAAATCAAACCGTTCTGCCTCGTCTACTCGACAGGGCATTTTGGGACGATCAGGAAATTCTCGGACCAGTTTTAACTTGGACACATGTACGATCGGGAAGACCTTGTAGTCCGTTCCGGTTGTTACTAGACGGGAAGCGTGTTCACCAATCATCTCGGCAACACGGAAAGGACCGTGCCACATGTGAGCCAGCTTCTTCGCATAGCCCTCCTTCACTCGGTATAGGTACAACCATACCCTCGCCCCTGGTTCTATACCGTGGGGTTGGACCTGGTCGTTGTTCCGGTCTGCCCGGTCTTGTGTAGCTTGACGTAACTTTTCGTTGACAATTTCTCTTGCATGCTGGTAATGTTTCTGGACCTGCATGCGCCAACGTCGAGCATCACGATCGCGGGTCTGAGTGCAGCCAATAGGTATCGCGGCTTCAAGAGTGGACCGGTGGTCCCATCCATACGCAAGATAAAAAGTAGTTTCTCCTCGGACCCGATCGGTCGACGAGTTGAGTGCAAACATCAGCCTTTCTGCGTATTCGTCCCAATCGCGCTGGTCTGGATCGGCAACGTACATCTTGATTGCTCTTGTAATAGTTTGTACCATACGTTCTGCCGATCCATTAGCTTGCGGACGATATGCCATCGTCGCGCTCTGTTTCTGGCCCAGCATATTGTTAAACGACCGGAACACCTCGGCCATGAAACCGGGTTCTCGGTCGTGTCTGATGACCTCGCTGACGCCGAACCTTCGGAACACGCATTCTTCGTAACTTTTGGCGATCTGCTCGGCAGACCGGGACGCACTTGCCTTCGCAATAACCAGACCGGTGAACAGGTCTACCCAGATCAACAACTCAGTATTGCCATATGTCGATTTAGGCAGTGACGGTATGTGGTCCATCGCTATGACCTGGAAAGGGTAGGTATCTTCGATACTTCCGGGCGATCGCCCCTTGATTACCGGTCCACCCGTTCCGGTCTCGCAATCCGTGCAACAGCCCACATATTTCTGCACACTGCGGAAAAGACCTCTCCAGTGGAAGTGGGACCTGATCTTGTGATAGGTCCTGCCTATGCCCTGATGTCCCCCTTCTAGACTCACGTGATAGTGCTGGAGGACATCCAGCTGCAGCAACTCGGGGATCACTAATTTCGCCAGTCGGTCCCGGTCTGCACTGTCTTGGTAGGCATCGCGGCAGTAATATAGTAAACCATCCTCATCCACTTCGTAACTGTCTGCGATCTTGGCACATTCTTTCGCTTGACCATTCGTCAACTTAGACAATTCACCGCGCAGGTAGGTCTTCAAATTCACAATCCATTCTTCTTCGTCCTGCGCCTTGAGGATCCGTTCTGCCCTTAGTCGTTGCACAACGGATTCACTCAACCGTTCCTTTGGGAACGGTTGGTGGGACTTCCGAGCTTTCGGTCTAGTCACGACCATCACATGCACCTGGTCCGGAGCGTTCTTGGGTCCGATCACCTCGGGGAGCCTGTTTATATTCATCAATTCATCAAGAACGGCCTCCTCGGTGATCGTAGCCCCGGTCTGGTCTCGCATGGCCTCGGTCGCGAGGTAGTCGGCACTTCTGTTCCAGTCCCGTTTCACGTGCAATAGCTTGTGGTTGGGATGGTCTTTCAGTGCCTTCATTACTCGATCATTTAACGACCTCAGCCGTGGAGCCTTGCAGTCGATCTCTCCGGTGATCTGCCTGATCACTAAGTTGGAGTCACCACATATGATGATTCGCCCCTTCTCTTGCGACGACAGCAGGTCCAGACATAGAAGTAGACCTCGGTACTCCGCCTCGTTAACAGTAATATCCGGCGTGAAATCGGCAGCGGCTGCAACTATAGACCATTGTGGAAACTTCCACAATATAGCACTATAGGCGCCTACCTTCTTCTTCACGCTTGCCGATCCGTCAAAACTTAAGACCAAGAGCTCTTCATCATGGTCGACGGTCGGTGGCGGTCTTGAAACTGACTGCCGAGGTTGCTTCCTCGGGGCAATCGCTATCAATGCCTCGTCCACTTCAGACCGAGGGGTGATACTGGCAGCTAATGTGCCCAATATCTCTTCCTCGCCCCTGGTGCACTTAACGACCTCGAGGGTCCACTGCGACAAGACTGCCGACCATCTGCCTAGACGTCCGTCCATCCCATTGGCTCATAGTAGCCAGGCCAAATTAGACCGTCTTGACAGGACCTTTATAGGTCGACCGACCAGCAGGCTGTAACACACATCCAGAATTCGTAGCAACTCCAGAACTTCTTTCTCGACAATTCCATAGTTCACTTCATTTGGTTTCAGCGTCCAGCTCGTAAACGTGACTGGGTGATACACACCATGTGATCTTGCACCAAAGTGGCTGAGATAGCCCACTTACTGGCATATACAATAATGGTCGGTACTTTTTCGGGAGCGAATGCTTTAGAATCAGTGCCGTCGCCATCTTAACCTTCAACATACCAAAGGCAAACTGTGCACGCTTCATATGATCTTCGGCCTCCACTTGTGGACAAACTGCAGCAAGACCAGAGTCGGCGCCCTCCTGTAAATTTGCCCGGTCTTCTTCGCGCAACATATGATAGTCAACTTCCCGGAGCTCGTATAGCACAGCCGCGTAGATATCAAAGTCTTCAATGAATCGGCTATAATAATTCAATCTTCCCAGGAAGGACTTCATTGCCTTCAGCGATCTGGGGAACGGGAGGTTACTCATCGAATCCAGGTCCTTGGGATTAGCCTCTAGACCATTGTTCGAGACCATATGGCCTAAATAGGCGACCTTGGACATACCCCAAAAACTTTTTATGGCGCTGATAGATAGGTTCCAGCGGTCGCATGTCTCCAACAATCGTTCAACCTTCTCGCACAGATCGTTCCATGACGAGGCAGGTATCAGAATGTCGTCGATGTACGACCGCCTCCCTAGAACGGACGGTCCTCTTTCCCGATCGGGTTCACCCTCACTAAACACATCATAATTTTCGGCAGGGTCCCGATCGGTCTTGATCGTGAAGTGTCCGTACAATGCGTTGTCTATCAGCCTTTGATAGATCTGGGGCGCGTTCTTCAGACCGAACGGCATACGATTCCACTCGAAAAGACCAAACGGCGTCACAAATGCGGAAATCTCACGGGATCGACCAGTCATCGAGACCACCCAAAATCCACTTGCTATATCTAGCGAACAATACCACAAGGTCTTGTCGAGGTCTTCCAACAAATCATTAATCAGCGGCATCGGGTACACCATAAGTTTAGTTAACCGATTTACCAGCCGATAGTCGATGCACAACCTAATGTCGACGCCGTTCTTCTTGATAACAATTACGATCGGCGAGGCCCATGGAGAGGTCGACGGTCTAATAATCTTGGTATCCAACAGACCTTTGATAAGATCAGAAAGCTTTTACCGGTACTGTGGCGCCACGCGTCGACATCGCTGGGCAATCGGCTTGGCATCTCCAACGTCAATATCGCAAATCGCACCACGGGCTGAAGGTGGTAAGGCGTTGCCCTTTCCGATCAGCAGATGTCTTTTCTTCCATATGATATTCTTCAACTGCTCAATCTGGTCTGGACTGTTAAGGTCTTGATCACCCACTTGTAAATCATCCATTGTAACTTCGGGAGAGTCGGCAGACACTTCAGGGAGGACTGCCATTTGGCTTTCCAGATCCTGAATGTACTGTTCCCCGCCTTCATGTATACAGACTTGTTCATCTTCTGGGGTGATATCACCTAGACCATCTGGACCGGCTGAACGCCCCTGGTCTTGATCGACGGGCTTTCCTTCACTGATATCGGTCTGATTAGGAATACCTTCATGGTACGACATAGCAATTTCATGTTCCCCTTCTTCCGTTTCTTGCTCCGCTGTCGCCTGGTCTTGTGCTGACACCACGTTGACTAACCTTGGCTCTTCTACTTGATGGTCCACCATTCCTGGTGACTGCGACGCCTTTCTTCGGACCAACATCTTTTTTGGGGTGACATAACTTGGTCTTTCCACTAAAGGTGAGGTATCCTCTTCCACCGAGCCATCATCGCTGATAAGATCGGTGGTCGATTGGTACGCCAGGTTTTGCCACTCGACATACCGCCTCGATCCAATCGAGACGAACCCCATCTTCCTTGGTACCTTCCCTTCTGCTAACCACATACCGACAATAGTGTTATTGTCCAGTGTCAGCGGATTGTCACCGATATTGGTAACACGGACAAAATCACGTCGACCAGCACTCTTTACGAAGGTCGAGACCCACCGATCGCCCCTGGTCAACCACAACTTCCGCGAACGAAAACCTTTCTCAACCGGGGTATCGGCAGACCGACCAACTGGGATAGTGAGGTATTGGTCCCACCGGACCAGATCGGTATACGAACCATACATAGGTCTTCGACCAGCCAACTGGACCTGGGCCTCGTCCGGGAGCGTAAGCACTCCATGTGACAGGTCTAGGCGAATACGAGCTGGGACCATGAAATCAATCCTAGTAAAGCGTCTTGACCAGCCAACTTGCCAACCCAAGCGCTGAAAAAGTAGACCAGCGATCCCGACAAAGTAATTTTCACACGCGCTCTTCCCTCGGTCATATAAGAGTTTTCGCCGATCCCGACGCATTCTTGTCTCTGGGTATCGTCTATACTACATCCGACCTTACGAGCAAAGGCGGAGTCGATTATCGATACTTCAGCTCCAGAGTCGAACAACATCGTCGCTTTCTGGTTATTAATCTTGCCTCAGGCTTTCGCCTGCTTGAATCATTTATCAGGCGCGTGATACTTCCAGTGTCCGCGGGATTCTCCAGGAAACAAGTTCAACTGCATAACCACCTTAGTCCGGGAGTACTAATCGGTCTTCAGAATGTAGACCGGATGGTCTCGGTCGACGCAATTTGGAATAGAACGTGTATTGTCGGTCTTATCCTCTTTGCCGACATATGCATAGATGTGAACCTTAGAACGCTCGGCTCGATCCAGATTCCAACCTGGCGAGCGTTCTAGTTTAACATCTTTTCTGCGTCCGGTGGCAGCATCCCCGCGTGCTTGTCCGGCACGTACCACTTGCGTATCATGTTAAAAAATTCTTCAATCTTGCAGTGGCCGGCCTCGTGGATCTCTCCACATGACTTGCATACGAAGAGGCAATGGTCAGTCGGGTGGCCGCGTCTCTCGCACTTCTTGCACACCATCTTCTTCCAGCAGTTTGGACCATCATGTTTGCTCGACCCACAGTGGGAGCACTTCTGACGAGGTCGGTCTTGATCGGAATTGCTTCCGTTCCTTCCCTTCCGGTCCACCTGGTCGGACTTCGACTTGGTCTTCGGAGCAGGTCCCGCAACATAGACGTAACGATACTGGTCTTCATCCGATGACTCCTGGCTGGATGGACTTCCACTTTCCCCTTCTGACCCCGTGCTGTCATCAGCTACAATTGCCTTGACCGCTCGGGTCGGTCTGGTCCAATGTCTCTTGACCGGATCGGTCTGGGTCTTGGAACGATAGCGACCTGATCCACCAGCGGTCTTCGCTCTCATACTACGCGACTGTTGTAACGTCCGCAGGGTCTGTTCGACTTCGCCCGCATCCTTAAGACGCAGTAGAGTAAGCTGGTCCGCCAGTTCTTGATCGTCAAGGGTACTAATATAGTGACCCACATGTTCTAAGGCGGCACCGTTCGGCGGGTTATTCTCTTTGATTGTTATTCCGGCGCGAAGTGCAGCCACGTTCAACCGATGCAAATACTCGATCGGTATTTCGTCGGCCCGCTTCTGCATATGGTGGTACTTACGGGCGCTTGAAAATCCGGAGTTACAATATTGACCTTCAAACTCCGCATATAACAGGTCCCAGTCAGACCGGACGCCCCGACCCAACTGTTGAATCCAGTTCGCAGCCGGTCCTTTTAACAAATCCCGGAAGATTAAACAACTTTCGCTTTTTGGGGTCTGGTCTCGCAGGAACGCAGACTTGACCCGACTGAACCAAGATCAGGCCTGGTCTTCATCAGCATCCTTGCCGGTGAAGTCCTTGAGGTCGGTCGTCGCGGCCATACGGATGCGCGGAATCGCAGCAGATCCAAAGTCGTAGGAAGTAGTGGAGGCTAGGTTAGCCTTGCGCACCTTTCCTGCGCATGTACCATCTGACCCACCATGGTCGTCAAGACCGCCGACCGACTCCATATAACAGTCACTTGTCTTGCTTGGTCTACGCGGTCTTGCCGGTTGCGGCTTGCGCCTTCCCTTGCCGGTTGCGGCTTGCGCCTTCCCTTGCCGGTTGGTTTATCACTTCTAATAGGCTTATCCATAGATGTTACCGATTCCATATCCACATCTTTGCAAACATTGACACCTTGACAGGTAGACCGGTCTTGGACATGTGGGCGCATAGGTGGTCTAACCCGTTCTTCCATGAAACGTTGCATCATCGTCTCAAACATGGCTTGGACGTTGGCTGGCGTCATGGGCAACGTGTTGATACCCTCCTTTTGCGGAACTGAGGCCTGTGAGGCTTGCTGGAGCCCCGACTGGCAAACAGCCCCTTGCTGCCGCATGTCCTTTTTTGTTCAGACCGGTCATGATCCAGCCCCATGGACATCCGCTCGACACCGGTCTCCAACTCTGATGAGCTGTTAGAAGCCGATGGAGACTGGTAGATCGATTCATCATCGGAACCAATGTCAACAAGCTCTGTGGAGGCTTCGGCGACCTTCATTGCCGTGGTGGGAGTTGGGCGGCGAACCGCCCCCACCAGTGGCACCAAACGGTCGTGGAGGTCCGACATCGACGCCTCCAGTCTCCAAGCATCAAATTCAAACAATTTATTGACACCTGCGGGGTTCTGCATTTTAATGCCAACCTCCGCCAACATCGCCACCAAATTCTTGCGAGCAGTAATGATCGATCACTCTGGATCGGCTCGGTAGTGGGACCGAGAAGACGGTCGGGGATATGGAGGTCCAACACCCGAAAGACCTGGTTTTGGCGAACAAATCGCTTCAATTCAAAAACATAATACATCTTGTCCAGGTCTTGTTCGGTGGTGGCCTCATCCCCGACCTTCGACTTTTCTTCGAAGTCGTCTTCGTCGGGTGGCATTCCCATCCCTTTTCTGGGCACCTTGGGTACCTTGGGGACTTTAGGGAGGTAGACCGGATCGTTCCAGTCAGCCTCCAAGTAATTTCCATCTTTTAGTTTTCCATGAATTTTTTCATTCATACACATAGGATCAGGACCAAGGTCCTGATCCTTTCCGGAACTATAGCAAGACCTGCTATAGTCCCGATCGGCTCCGGTGGGAGCCTTTTGGGGAGGAAAAAAAACTTATTAATCCCGATCTGGTCCTCCTCCAGGCCAGATCGGACATCGCCATCTTTATCAAAAACGAGAACGTAAGGCAATAGCCTTTCCTTACGTCCTCTCCAGAATGACTCCATATTCAAATCATTCAAATCTTCGAATCCAATTTTTGATGGAATATCAGCACGGTAATATCCACGATCACCAAGTGATCCGGGCACGCGCACCATTGTGGTGGAGTCAAGTTCGAAATAGAAAAAATTAGCATCGATAACCTGACTACCACCATCGCGCCCAGCTTTCCAACTTTCGGAGGGGGTACTCCGCGGACCACCACTCGAGATCTGGTCCGATCGTCCGCTGCAAGCAGACGACCGGTCGTCATCAGAACCCACTTGGTCCGATTTTTTAGTTTCCATCTCACCTTGTGTACCCGATGGAATGGGCTAATTACACACTCGGTGGATCGGGATCGGAGATTGGATCGAACCGGTCTTGAATATAGAAGACCGATCTGGGTAGGTATCTCTGGGGCGGAACTCTTCACCCCAGACACAAACAGACCGAAAACACTTCCAGGAGATAACTTCCAATAGGTCGATCGTCCAAACGATCAAGAACTGACCAATACGAAATAATAGAGGGTAGACCGACCGTTCCTGTCTAG
>JAPDHQ010003400.1:0-15134 GCA_026184515.1 Peronosclerospora sorghi | reverse complement strand
TACATAGCCGATACGCCCTTATTAAGGGCTTAGTAGGAGAGAGCTCTACTACTCGGGGCTAAGATACCCGGGTGAGTTTACTCTAGCCTGTACTAGTGCCTTAACGGCAAGGCTCCCTTACAAAGGGTGTAGCTAAGGGGAGGGCTCCCCTTACGCTACGGGCTCCCCTTACGCTACGGGCTCCCCTTACGCTACGGCACTCACTATACGCACGACCGGTCGAGGTCGTGCGTCTGTACTACGGAGTGGAAAGTAAACTGAATATATATTTAATATGTAATTATTTAAACTAATATAAACTATATGTAACACTAAGTAGAATATTCCTAATTCATACCTAGCTAAAATGTAGTGTACACACCTGTGTACTGACACGTGGATGGCTGACACCACCACACCAAGGGCCCATTCCCTGATTGGTTAAAATAACCAAAGGTTTGTAACCTTTCAACCCGGCCAATACTGGCCTCAACCGTTGTGTACCAATGTACACCAACATTCAGTGTTACCCGAATGTAACCCCGTTACAATCGCCCCCTTCGCCGGTAAAGGGCGGTACTCGCACCTTTACTACTTCAACGCTATGCGTTGCAGGTGCAGTTGCGGTCCGCGCTGCCTCTGGCGCGGGCCGTACTGGATTTTCTAGGTGGTTTCGCCTAAATCGATTCACCACCTCCATCGCTTCCTCCGGTGTCTTACCCAGGAGGAAGGTAAGGATGTCGGTCCCCATGGACCGAACCATTTCTACCGTCGCGTCTTTACTACGCGACGAGAAGTGAGGTAAGTGTTTATTCACCTCTTCCAGCGTTCTTTCTCGCTCGGCAGCCGACATGTCTCGCGACATGATGCCGAGCGGCTCTTAATCTTCGCTCCGCTAGTTAACTAGCAGAACGGAACTGTGCTCGTTAAGACGGACCACAAAGTGCTACCAGGTATAACAGGACTGATCCTGTTACAGGCTTACACTGTATTTTGCGAGGAAGCGCGCAATACAATAGGGCAGGATTAGTTGATAACAACTAATCCTATACTAAAAGTAAATATATGAATATTCACTTAGGCCTAAGAACGCAAAATTAAGAGTGTTTATTTGATGGGTGGCTTAGAGGCTAATAGTATAGTAACTAACTAATTAATATAATAATATCAAGTCTTTGACTAACTGTACTATTAGTTAACCTGCAAGATTCGGTATTTATACCGAATCGACTTTTCCTTCTTAGACTATAATAACTTATAATCTCTTATTTAAATTTCAGACAACGCGTCTGAACTTAAACTGTGATATTCTAACTTGGATATCTATTATGTAATGGCACCCCATTACAAAATGGGTCTAAGAAAAGGGTTTAAAAGATGGGTAAAAAATGGGTTTAAAAAATGGGTCTTAAAAATGGTCTTAAAAGATGGGTTAAAAAATGGGTTTAAAAAATGGGTCTAGGTCTGAAAAAATGGGTTTAAAAAATACTCCTTAAAAATGGATTTAAAAAATGGGTCTAAAAATGGTCTTTAAAAATGGGTCCAAAAATGGGTTTAAAAAAATGAGTCTTAAAAAATAGGTCTGAAAAAATGGGTCTGAAAAGATGGGTGTTAAAAAAATGGGTTTAAAAAAAATCATTAGAAAATGGGTTTAAAGAAATGCGTATAAAAACGGTCTTTAAAGATGGTTCTAAAAAATGGGTTTAAAAAAATGGGTCTTAAAAAATAGGTTTAAAAAATGGGTCTAAAAAATTGGTTTAAAATAAGTCCTTAAAAATGGGCTTAAAATATAGGTCTAAAAATGGGTTTAAAAAATGGGTCTTAAAAAATAGTTCTGAAAAGATGGGTCTGAAAGTGGGTCTTAAAAAAATTGGTCTAAAAAATGGGTTAAAAAAAATCCTTAAAAAATGGGTTTAAAGAAATGGGTCTAAAAATGGTCTTTAAAAATGGGTCTAGAAAAACGGAGTATTGGATATTTTAACCAATCAGGGCAGGAGCCCTTGGTGGAGGCGTGGCAGCCAGCCACGTCTTAGTACACAGGTGGTGTACACTACATTTTGGCTAGGTACGAATTTAGTAAGTTCTACTTAGTATTACATATAGTTTACATTAGTAGTTTAAAATAATTTAGGCTAATTACATATTAAATATAAAAAATTACGCAGAATGGGTCGGTTTTTCACGGAAATTCACAGAATAGGTCGGTTTTCTCTGATATTCACAGAATGGGTCGGTTTTCTATCTTCTATATAATAATATCCACATATATAAAGAAAGAATTGAAACAGAAAGGATTGATGTCGCTCCGGCGAGGACCGGGGCACGGACCCAGGAGCATGGCGACGGCGCCACAGCCTCCACTGGGTCTTGAATCTCACAAATTTGACCAACCAAACGGTGACCAATTCACTTTTATTCCTCTTGCTATGTCCCCATATTCTGGCTCAGGAAGGATGATAATGGAGAGTACGAGATCTGCATTATGGTCGTGGCTTTGGGTGCTGCTATAGGTTGACTTACTTTTTGTGCATGTTGCAGCATCGTGCCGAGCGTGTGCGAGGTCGTGGTTGTGTCGCTTGATAGAGAAAATATTCTCGATGCTATAACCCGGGCGCTAACGACCATGAAAGGAAATATTTTAGACGCAGACGCAATGACAACAGTGGATGGGACACTGTTGGATCGCTTTGTAGTTAAGGGATCATTTATGAGTGACGAGCGGCAGGAGGAGCTGCATACGCAAGGTTAAAAGACTCAAATGAACTAACCAGATGGATACTACTATGGATAGATAGAGAAGGCCCGGATTACGTGGCTATTCACAATGGGTATAGATTTGATGTCGGGAGAATATGCAGTGCAGCAAGCGAGTTTGACGAGAGGAAGTTTACTTAGGGGAATCTAGGCAGATAAGGAAGAGGCATGGACTTACTCATTGATGGTTATACTATGATTTACACTTATTGGTTTGTAGATGAGGTTCACAGGAGCGATTATGAAAGTCTTGGTATCGACGCTAAACTCGTTCTCGCTCAGTTTTCATCCTATTTGGGAAAACAGGATAAAACAGGTTGAAGCTGGCAGTAACCGTAAAACCGACCCATTCTGTGAATTTCCGAGAAAAACAAACCCATTCTGTGTATATTATCATTAAATATACATTCAGTTTACATTTTACTCAAAAGACTGCAGGACGCACGACCTCGACCGGTCGCGCGCGCAGTGAGTGTAGTAGCGTAATGGAAGTTCTTCCCTTAGCTACCCCCTTATT
Source organism: Peronosclerospora sorghi (assembly GCA_026184515.1). NCBI lineage: Eukaryota > Oomycota > Peronosporomycetes > Peronosporales > Peronosporaceae > Peronosclerospora > Peronosclerospora sorghi. The sequence continues at coordinate 11,884 of JAPDHQ010003400.1, read as the reverse complement.
AAGGGAGTCTTGTGTTAAGGCGTTAGCTTGTGCTAACTGGTAAACCAAAGTGGAATTTTGGACCCGAGTAAGAGAGTTCTCTCTTACTAAGCCCTTTTATAAGGGCGTATCGGCTAAGTAGCGGCAGATCGCGCTTTAGGAAAGTTTTCCTCTGTGCGCTAGCCGCACCGTGCGTGTACGCACCGGCAACATATGGTAGCACTTGTAGTCAATCCAACACCTGTGTTGGTAGGCTACGGCATCCTCTGCAAGGGATGAATCAGGACGATTGGGAAAGGTTAACCCTCGTCCAGCAGGAAGCCTTTAACAGTCGTTATCCTTACTGGGTGAAGAAGGCATGCAGCTCCTAGTGGAGCAGGGCCTTGAGTCCTGAAGTCAAGGGTGTAATGGGGTGCCATTACATAATAGATATCCAAGTTAGAATATCACAGTTTAAGTTCAGACGCGTTGTCTGAAATTTAAATAAGAGATTATAAGTTATTATAATCTAAGAAGGAAAAGTCGATTCGGTATAAATACCGAATCTTGCAGGTTAACTAATAGTACAGTTAGTTAAAGACTTGATATTATTATATTAATTAATTAGTTACTATACTATTAGTCTCTAAACCACCCATTAAATAAACACTCTTAATTTTCGGTTCTAACAGATAAGTGAATATTGATATATTTACTTTTATTATAGGATTAGTTGTTACCAACTAATCCTGCCCTAATTGTATTGCGCGCTTCCTCGCAAAATACAGTGTAAGCCTGTAACAGGATCAGTCCTGTTACACCTGGTAGCACTTTGTGGTCCGTCTTAACCACCACAGTTCCGTTCTGCTAGTTAACTAGCGGAGCGAAGATTAAGAGGCGCTCGGCATCATGTCGCGAGACATGTCGGCTGCCGAGCGAGAAAGAACGCTGGAAGAGGTGAATAAACACTTCCCTCACTTCTCGTCGCGTAGTAAAGACGCGACGGCGGAAATTATTCGGTCTATGGGGACCGACATCATTACCTTCCTCAAGAGTAAGTCTCCAGAGGAAGTGGTACAGGTGGTGTACCGCTTTAGGCTAAACCACCTATAAAAGTCAGAGCGGCCCGCGCCAGAGGCAGCGCGGACCGCAACTGCACCTGAAACGCATAGCGTTGAAGTAGTAAAGGTGCGAGTACCTCCCTTTACCGGCGAAGGGGGCGAGCCCCTTCGTAGATGGTTCGCAGAGGTGGAAGATGCCATCTCTGCGCAAAATATTGTTGACGAACGTCAACAGGCGTACTTCGCCACAACATGTCTAGGCGGCAGAGCCAGGGCATGGGCGATGAGTCGCAGAGCCACTGATGACTCTGCGTTCCTTACTTATAAGGAATTTAAAGCTGAGCTAAAGCTCAACTTCGAAGCTCCAGAAATGGAGCTAAGTAGTCAGCAGGAGTTTATGGAACTCCGACAAGGTAAGCTTGACCTTCAAGCTTACGCTCAGAAGACGCAATATTTGCTGTCAAATATTGTGTATGAGCCGGTGCCCCCTGCTATGCAGGTCACTGGCTTCATGAAGGGACTCAAAGATGGTCCCGTCAAACAGAGTCTCTACAGGCACCTGCCAGAGACTCTAAGGGATGCCATTGATATGAGCATCCGTGAGGAGTTCAGCATGCGATCAGCGTCATCGCATGCTGGGTACAGCCGAAGGGCTCAACAGCCCTTCGCTTTTGACATGCCGCAACGGCATGTCAACAATCAGCAGTCAGGCAGACGAAGCTCACACTGCGTCTCAAGAAACAGCCACCCGCGCCAGTGCATGGGCGGTGAAGGTCCAGAGCCGATGGACCTATGGGTTGCGGTTGCTTCGAACACGAAGCAACCGAAATTTAAGAAGAATATTCGCTGCAATAGATGCGCGAAAATGGGGCATTTTTCCCATGAGTGTATGGCACCACGTCCGCTGCACGGTGACACCAACAGGGACATCACCCTGTTGGTGCAAAAAACGAGAATCGCCAGTAGGGGCGGGGCGCCCTACTGGGAATGTTATCCCACATGCCGACATAGGGCATGTGAGGGTAATAGCCCCAGACGGGACTATGTCCTGTCAAAAGGTGCAGGGTGATGATAAGCCTCTTATCACCCTGGAGGTTAAGCCGCACGGGAGCGATGTCCCCATGCGAGCTTTGTTTGACACAGGAGCGTCAAAAAATTTCGTTAGAACTCAGAGTCTAACGCTGTTGAGCTTCGTGGAGGTAGAGACCCCACGAAGTATGTTGTCAGTCCGGTTAGCAACAGGTGCAATCGTGACTATTCCAAATCGTGTGATTAAAACACGCTTCGAGTTGAATGAACTGTCATTCGAGGATGAATTCATCGCCCTCGATTTAGATGACAAGTTCGATGTGATACTTGGAATCCCATGGATGTCCAAGTTTAAGCCTTCGATCGACTGGGTTAACCTATCGATCGACTGCGGCGGACGCACAGGATCTGATCACCCTGTGTGTAATCCGGCTGTATCAGAGGATACAACCGCAGCGTCAGACAGTCTGGTGGATAGCGATGGCACCACCAGGTCTGTTCTGACACGATCAGCGGAAGGTACCTCCGCTGGTGAGAGTCCAGAGGGACTACCACACGCAACAGAAGAGTCGTTGCGTGTTGGAGAGAAACATTCCACGGGTGATAAAGACCACCGTGAGAATGAAGCTATATCCACGGTGGGAAACACCCACCGTGTGAATGAAATAGTATCCACAGTGGGAAACACCCACTGTGCGACCGAAGGTTCCAACACGATGAAAGAATTCCGTGTTGAAGAGAGTGAACTCACGATCGAGTGCAATCGTGAGCACAACTCCGTGGTGGCCAGTTCCTACCACGTTGCGTTAGCCATGCACACGGGTGATAAAGAACACCGTGTCGCAGTACAGGCGGCCGATCAGACGAGCACATCTGATCGCCAAGAAAATTCCATGGTAGGCAGTGGCCACCATGATGATGAGTATTCGCACACGGTGAATCGTAATCACCGTGTAGCAGTCAATCAGACGAGTGCGTATGATTGCATGGACAGTTCCGTCGAGACGATCAACGTCTTGACGCAAACGGAGACCGGATTATATATCCAGTCTCTGTTGATGGAACACCCTCCGAAAGAAGGTTCGGAGGTGATGGCTCTTCCAGCGCTAATCTGGAAGAAGTTTGTGAGAAACTTGCACGATGGTCGGATCGAACAGATCTGTATCATCGTTGCAACAGATGATGTAGTGGATATTCGTGAACGAATATCCACATTACAAGTGGAAAACATTGGGAACGAGGTTCCCAATGATCAAACCAAAGTTCAGCGCTTTGAAGCGCAGAGCTGGGAGTCGCTTAAAGCGAACTCCCCATTTTATGAGGTACTTCGGGAATACGCTGCCGTATTCCCAGAAGAAGTACCTAGAGAGCTCCCTAAGGAAAAGGGAACTCGTCATGAGATTCACCTCGTGCCAGGCACGAAGTATTGTGCTACGCGGCGATGGCCGTTGCCGCGTGATCAAGTAAAATCGATCGACGAGTTTTTCAAAGCTCGTCGTAAAGCAGGCCAAGTGCGGTAGTCTATCTCACCGCACTCTACCCCCACTTTTGTGTGAAAAAGTCCACAGGTGGGTGGAGAATCGTTCACGCTTACAACAAGCTGAACGCAGCGAAGGTACCGGCACAGACACCGATACCGCGGAAGGATGTCATCATAGATGGCATGTGCGGGAGCACCATCTTTAGTGCTCTCGATCTAAGAGATGGATTTTATCAAATCCTAATGCGTGAGAAGGATATCCCTCTCACGGCATTAAGCACCCCAAGCGCCATGCTTTGGGAGTGGCTTGTTATGCCACAGGGGCTTCGAAATGCCCCTGCTACGTTTAACAGATGCGTAACGCATCTATTACGCCCGGTGCGAGAATTCGCACCGAGTTATTTCGATGACGTGTTCATCCATAGTAAGAGTGAACACGATAAAAGCGATGTAGATGTCCATAGGGAGCATCTACGTCGAGTGTTAGAGCTTATGCGTAAGCATAAGCTCTATGCAAATCTGAAGAAGTGCACCTTTGGTTCACCTGAGATACCTGTTCTTGGATGATTTGTGGGCAAGAACGGGGTGCGTCCTGATCCAGAAAAGATCAGGGTGATCGTTGAATGGCCTACGCCAAACAACGTTAAGGAACTTCGAAAGTTCCTTGGGTTGGCAACATATTTGCACAAGTATTCGTGCAACTATGCTGGGTTGATACGACCTCTTTCTCAATTACTTAAAAAATATGTCGAAAGGCATTGGGATACCCAATGTCAAGATGCTTTTGATGCAGTCAAGCAAAGCTTGACTGAAGCGCCTGTCTTGGCTATAGCCGATAACGAGCGTCCGTTCCACGTCGTTTGCGACGCGAGCGATTTCGCTATCGGCTGTGCTTTGATGCAGCGTGATCACGATGATCGTGATCGCGTAATCTGCTATCAATCGCGTCAGTTGCGCCCAGCCGAGCGCAACTATCCAGTGCATGACAAGGAACTCCTTGCCATGAAGTATGCACTGGCCAAGTTTCGGATCTATCTATTGGGAGATAGACCGTTTGTGGCTTACACGGACCATGCGTCGCTACGCACGGCCGTGAATTCACCACACATTTCTCAAAGAATGGCTCGATGGCTGTCATTCTTTGCTGAGTACAACTTTACGGTTGAATACAAACCCGGAAAGTTGAACGTGATAGCAGATGCGATATCACGAAGGCCCGATTACGAGATGAAACCGTCCGTAACCGAAGGTGCCAGTGCAAACGCAATCCGTTGCACTGCTTTGTCGTCGTCAATTATACGACAAGTACGCGAGGCGTACAAACAGATGAGGAGACACGTCTGTTGATTGATTACTTACGTAATCAATCAAGTGAGAAGCGCGACGAAATCCCAGAGTTCCTCCGCGCTTGCGTGCATCGATATCGACTGCACGATGGTCTGCTGCTTTACAGCACAGACCAAAAGATGAAAGTCGCATCGTCGTTCCAAACGACGATGATCTCAAACATCAAATTATGTTTGAGTATCATGATGCACCGATTTCGGGGCATCAAGGTCGAGAGAAGACATACGCTTCTCTCGCACGTGACTTTTACTGGCGAAACCAGTACAAGTGGGTACGCAAATACGTACGCGCTTGCGAGATGTGCCAGCGCGTTAAGCCTGCGCAGTCTGCACAGGCTCCGCTGCAATCTCTGCCGGTTCCGATAGAGTGTTGGAAGTCCATTTCAATGGACTTCGTATTCGGTCTTCCACCCGACAATAATCGGAAGACTGGAATAGTGGTCTTTGTAGACCGTTTCAGTAAGATGGTACATCTTACTGCAGTATCAGCGAATGTAACCGCCGCTCAAACAGCGCGGATATTCGTTGATACGGTATTCCGTTTGCACGGAATTCCGGAAGACATTGTCTCGGATAGAGATCCGAGATTTACAGGACGTTTCTGGCAAGAAACGTTCTCATTGTTGGGAACCCAGTTGAAGATGTCAACTGCGGACCATCCGAAAACGGATGGGCAGACGGAACGGGTTAACCGCGTTCTCGGAGATATGTTGCGATCATACGCACATGCCTTCGAACAGTGGAGCGACTACCTGTCACTCATGAATTCGCGATTAACAATTGGTGCATGCTTCAACTAAGCATACACTGTTTTACGTGAATGCCTTAAGGCATCCACGAACCCCAGCTTTACTTGGCGGTACGCCAAATCTAAGTGGGGGAGGGACCCGCTCAAATTTTGAGCGAGCCAATGCGCAAGTTGCGACTGCAACTTGTGAACAAAACGATGGCCCTTCTACAGAAAATACAGTAGAAGCGGAAGCAGCTTCAATTAAAACTGAAGCTGCATACGATGAATATGTGTCTGCAGCAATGGCTGTAGACAACGAGGACAATGCACCTACTGCTGATAAAGCAGTAGATGAATTCGTATTACAGCGCCAAGCTGTAATACGCTATGTAAAGGATGCACTTGACTCTGCTTTTGATAAGCAGAAGCAAAATGCAGATAAAAAAGGAAGGAATAACAAAAAATCCTTTCTGAAAGGTGAATTAGTATTACTAAGTACTACTAATTTGCCTACACATGCAATAAGCAACTTCCCTACACGGAAGTTGCTCCCTAAGTACATTGGCCCTTCAAGGTCCAAGAGATTCGGGGGAATGCCTATACTTTAGACATTCCCACAGCAATGCGGCTCCATCCAATATTCTATGTTGGGCGGCTCAAGCCGTATCACTCGTCTTCGTCTTACGACGAGACGCAGAACCACGGGAGATGCCGTGCTTCTCCAAGTCTCCCAAGAGAGACTTGTAATCGGCCTCCAGCCGTTGGTGAGCAGAGCGGAGAGTCGTTACCTCCGCCTTCGACTGCTCGAGATCAGCCGTGCGCCGATCGAGCTCTCTCTTATTGCGAGAAAGCTCAATGTACAGAAGATTATTCTTCTGCTGGAGGGCAGTGTGCGCTCCGAGGATGTCGCGGACATCCTCGCGAAGAGACCGATATGTCTTCATAGAGTGAGACATATCGTTGCTCAAGGAGGAACAACCCTCCTCTAGTTTGCGGAGCGAAGAACCATGCTCCGCAACAACAACGGCGAGGGAATTCTCAACCTCCGCCGCCCCTGATTGATAATCAGGGGAATAAGCGATACATTCTCGAGCGCTTGATCTCGAAGCGCTCGGTGCCTTCGAAGAAGGGGCAGCGTACCGAGTACTTAGTACGCAGGCTGGGTTACCCCCAAGAGTTCGACTCTTGGGAGCCGATTGAGGTTCTGAGGGCCGACGCCCCAGACCTTTTAACTGAGTTTGAGAAGGAGTCTCAAACTTATAATGCGAAGTAGCATCAACACTAGGTGTTGATGCATTTAGGGCATCGATTAAGCCCTGAATTTCGGCGGGTACGGAAAACCACCGTACCCCCGCAGCTCCTCCTCTGACAGACGAGGAGCGCCCTGCGGACACCGCGGGCAAACGAGGTGAGAAGGGACACCACAGTTCAACCCTTCTTTGATGCGAGCAAAATGGATGTATTCCATTTTGCCTGTTCGCGAGTGCTTTAAAAAGAGCTCGCGTATTACGTGAACTTTATTCACGTAATCATCTGGGCTTTTGTTGTAGTTGTCAACAAAAGCGTTCCAACTCTGCGTCAGGGCGTCTTTATCGTCCCGGTTCCTCCTTGACCCTTTTCGGCTCGAATAATATCGAGCCTGGAAAAAGAGGTCAATAAAGTACAGACGTCTATCGTCTGTACTTCGATCGAATCGACGTGACTGGATGTCTTCGCAGTCTTCCAGCACGTTGATATCGAACAACGCATATTGGCAGTCCCGCTTACGGTGACCACCACTGTTGGGGGCAATAGCCCAGCCAGGAGTCCAAAACCCCACTTTGTACAGAACATGTGGTTCCGTACGATGATACGCTTTAGAAGCGGCAGGCGCCGCTTCTGTTCGAGCTCTTTTAGCAGGAGGAACATCGCTTGCTTCAACACCACGCGCCGGGGTTAAACCACCCCGACGTAGAGACGTACTTGGTCCAGGTGGGGCGGTTCTGCGTTCCCGCAACCATCTGTGATGATCATTGTCGCTGTCATAGCTGACAGCGACACAAGAGTTATCATCGCTGTTAGGCGATGAGCACCTTAGCGAGTTTCGACTCGCTAGATCCTTTCTCGGGGACAGATGTGCCCCAATCACTTTGTTCGGAGTCATAACTGTATCCGAACATGGAAGGACCCTTCCTGGAAACACACCATTCCGGGGTTGTCATCGTACGAGATGTTGCATTAGCAACATCTACCTGTTTCTTGCCAGATTCCGCCTTAGCAGCGTCTGTGGTTGAAGACGGTACGTCTTCCGACCTTTGCGTAGTTAACGCTGCTAATGCAGCGTCACTGTTGTCACTCAACACCTCAGCACCTAGTGCTGAGGCGGAGTAAGAAGCTCCTTCGATGTTATCAGCAGCGCTCTTTAGAGCTCCGCCGCGTGCTTCGACCATCGAGTCGATGGTCAATCAGTTGGTGAATGAGAAATTCCGACCAACAAGTGCCACCTATGATTGGCCAAAATAAGAATATTATTGGCCAACCACCTTAAGTGGGGGTGATGTAATGTTGTGCCATTACATAATTGATATTCAAGTTAGAATATCACAGTTGAATTTCAGACGCGTTGTCTGAAATTCAAATAATAGATTATAAGTTATTATAATCTACGAAGGAAAAGTCGATTCGATATAAATACCGAATCATGCAGGTTAACTAATAGTACAGTTAGTTTAATACTTGATATTATTATATTAGATAGGTAATTACTATACTGTTAGCCGCTAACCACCCATTTAATAAACACTCTTAATTTTGCGTTCTCAAGCCTAAGCAAATATATATATTTGCTTTTAATATAGGATTAGCTGTTATCAATTAATCCCGCCCTTATTGTATTGCGCGCTTCCTCGCAAAATACAGTGTAAGCCCGTAACAGGATCAGTCCTGTTACAATTCAGCATCCTATAGGACGGCCGACTACTGGCCTCGAGACTCATCCCGGGACCCAGATGGGGGGAGTCAACTGCCCCATCTATTGGAAGCGCCACGCGCCTATCCATAGAGGTCTCTACGTCTACCACCGGTGACTCGCCGGTCTCACCTATAACGGCGTAGTCGGAATCATTTCCGACGTGCGAAAGAGACGAACTTCGGGTCTCTTCGCTTGGAAGCGCCTCGCGCTTAACCACAGGGGTCTCTACCCCTACCACTGGAGTCGCAACTTGTTCGCCGGACACGGCGTGGTCGGAATCAATTCTGACCTGTAGAAGAGACGAACTTCGGGTCTCTTCTCTAAGCGCCTCGAGCTTACTCTCAGAGGAATCCAGCTCTATCACTGGCGACTCACCAGTCTCGCCTATATCGGCGCGGGGATTAACCGCCGAATCCCCCTCGTTAAGGAACTCTTCCTTAACGCCATTGGGAATGATCATTTCAGACATCCCAATCTCTGGCATCTCACGCCAGAATCGCTTCTGCGATCGAGCAAAGGTGGGTTCATGACTCGCCAATGCTTCACCCGACCGCGGGTGCGTTGAGCCAATGGACTTAGCCTTCCAGTCTATCCATGGCTCGTGGCGTTCCAGCCACTTCATGCTCAGAATGAGGTCATACCTCGAGTCCAAATCCAGGACTAGGAAACGTTCTAAGCTGTCGAAGTCTGCAAACTTCAGCTTAAGGTCAATCGAGACCTTGGGTACAGAAACCTGTACGCCCGTCGCAAGACGGACCGTGACAACGTCACGAGAACGTACCTCTAGGGCCTCGGCATACAGCCGACTCTTCTCCACAGAAGCCCGTCTGACATAATTGTCAGACGCTCCAGAGTCTATCAAGACTCTCCAAGGCTTATCAAAGCCTTTCACGTCTGCAAGGACTACCAGCAAACCTGGCTGGTACACCAACTCGGTGCTAGAAAGCACCGCTTCCCTCGGGTCTTTGTGCTGTCGTCCCCTACCCTGGGGCTTAACAGCACTGAGGGGTCCCCCAGTAGGGCGCCCCGCACCTACTGGGAGCCGTCGTTTCCCGACGGCTTGTACAAGGGCTTTTTCCCCACCCTTGGTCCCTTGTAGCGAGTGTCTCGCTGGGGATTTTTCGGACATCTGTTCCTCAGATGATCCATGCTCCCACACAGGAAGCATCTCAGCGGCCCACGCCACTGCAGCATATCCAAGAGCTCTGTCTCGAAGCTCTGTGAAAAAGATTCCGAATGACTCTTAGCGGGAGGTTTCTCCTCCGCTTCGACCTGACTCAGGTCCATGGGTTCGGGACCTACCTTAGAGGAATGGAAGTTCCTCTCGGCGTTGAACGCCATCTTGAATGCCTCTTCCAGGGATTCGGGTCGGCATCGGAACAATTCCGAACGTGCTGGCCCTTCTCTCAGGCCTCCCATGAAGACGGGGATGGACACATCGTCCGAATACGGTTTCTCGTACATCCCTGCCAACAGGGCCTTAAGTTCTTGGATTTATGTTTCCAAGTCCCTAGTGCCCTGACGGCACTTCAGAAACGCCATCTGATTCTGGAAAACCAGATCAGGCGTTGCGTACATGTCCATAAGCTTCTGCTTAAGGACCTTCCATGTTGGAAACACGTCCTTGACTGACTCCGAACACGTAAACGCCCATGTACGGGCTTTACCCGTAAGATGGGTCAATGAAAGTCCCACTTGCAAGTGATCAGCGATCACATTCGCTGTGGCGAAGGCCGTTTCGACCTCTCACAACCAAACATAAAGGTTGTCACCCTTCTCTCCGGTGATTTCCTTTATCTTAAACGATAATGGAGGTCCCACCCCCGTGAAATGACCTCGACCACAACTCGCCTCATGAGCGATAAGGGCATTCACACTTGCCTTTTTTGGCCTCAAGGCCCTGCTCCACTAGGAGCTTCATACCTTCTTCCCCCGTTAAGGGTAACAGCCTTTTAAAGGCTACCTGTTGGACGAGGGTCAAACTATCCCAATCGTCCTGATTCATCCTTTGCAGAGGATGCCTAGTCTACCAACACAGGTGTTGGATTGACTACGAGTGCTACCAGATGTAGCCGGTGCGTATACGCACGGTGCGGCTAGCGCACAGAGAAAGGCTTTCCTTAAAGCGGCGTTCGCCGCTACTTAGCCGATACTCCCTTATTAAGGGCTTAGTAGGAGAGAGCTCTACTACTCGGGGCCAAGATACCCGGGTTAGTTTACTCTAGCCTGTGCTAGTGCCTTAACGGCAAGGCTCCCTTACAAACCGTGTAGCTAAGGGGAGGGCTCCCCTTACGCTACGACACTCACTACACGCACGACCGGTCGAGGTCGTGCGTCTATACTACGGAGTGAAAGTAAAACTGAATATATTTAATATGTAATTATTTAAACTAATATAAACTATATGTAACACTAAGTAGAATATTACTAATTCGTACCCAGCTAAAATGTAGTGTACACACATGTGTACTGACACGTGGATGGCTGACCCACCACCACACCAAGGGCCCATGCCCTGATTGGTTAAAATAACCAAAGGTTCGAAACCTTTCAACCTGGCCAATACTGGCCTCAACCGTGGTGTACCAATGTACACCAACACTCAGTGTTACCGAATGTAACCTCGTTACAATGGTGGCCACTGCCTACCATGGAATTTTCTTGGCGATCAGATGTGCTCGTCTGATCGGCCGCCTGTTCTGCGACACGGTGATCTTTATCACCCGTGTGCATGGCTAACGCAACGTGGTGGGAACTGGCCACCATGGAGTTGTGCTCACGATTACACTCGATCGTGAGTTCACTCTCATCAACACGGAATTCTTTCATCGTGTTGGAACCTTCGGTCGCACAGTGGGTGTTTCCCACTGTGGATACTATTTCATTCACACGGTGGGTGTTTCCCACCGTGGATATCACTTCATTCTCACGGTGGGTGTTTCCCACCGTGGATATAGCTTCATTCTCACGGTGGTCTTTATCACCCGTGGAATGTTTCTCTCCAACACGCAACGACTCTTCTGTTGCGTGGGGTAGTCCCTCTGGACTCTCACCAGCGGAGGTACCTTCCGCTGATCGTGTCGGAACAGACCTGGTGGTGCCATCGCTATCCACCAGACTGTCCGACGCTTCGGTTGTATCTTCTGATACAGCCGGATTACACACAGGGTGATCAGATCCTGTGGGTCCGCCGCAGTCGATAACCTAGGTTGACCCAGTCGATCGAAGGTTTAAACTTGGACATCCATGGGATTCCAAGTATCACATCGAACTTGTCATCTAAATCGAGGGCGATGAATTCATCCTCGAATGACAGTTCATTCAACTCGA
>JAPDHQ010003390.1:0-22065 GCA_026184515.1 Peronosclerospora sorghi | reverse complement strand
TGGAGATATACTGGGTCGTCCACGACAGGTATACAAATGTATGGAGATATACTGGGTCGTCCACGACAAGTATACAAATGTATGGAGATATACTGGGTCGTCCACGACAGGGTCGTCCACGACAAGTATACAAATGTATGGATATACACTGGGTGGTCCACGACAGGGTCGTCCACGACGGGGTCGTCCACGACAGGTATACAAATGTATGGAGATAAACTTGGTCGTCCACGACGGGGTCGTCCACGACAGGTATACAAATGTATGGAGATATACTGGGTCGTCCACGACAGGTATACAAATATATGGATATACATGTTCGCACATGATTGGATGGTTTATAACCAGTCACGGGATATGTGGTCGTCCACGACATGGCTGTGCACGACAGAAACCCCCTCGAACGTGATCGGATTAACGGGCGAGTACCGTCAATAAATTACAGTGTTTGACTCAACAAAGTGTCGAGGACCCGCTTACAGCGGAAGCATTCACGACAGTCACTATCACGGAGTGGTCAATCAGAAGGACAGTAGGAACTCGGGCTATAATTCACCAGCGCTGGACTAGCCCAAGTATACATCAGCTTCAGAGGTGTTAGCGTTGGAAGGAACATCAAGTGACTGCATCAGAACGACAAAAAATGAATAACGCGGATATGATACAAACCTTATTGACCCTGAACGCGTCCGGAGGACCAGCCGGTGAGGTAGAATACAACGAGGACGAGAATGACACCTCAGAGGCCACGTTCCATAATAGGCCTGCACTGCAACCTACGGCTGAGCGAAACCCCACACTTATATATTACCCTGCTGACTGGACCAACCGTGAGAAGGAGGAGTTGTTACGTATACAAGGTGAGAGTGAGAGTCGGACAAAATCAGTCTCCGAGATAAGTAACGTATACCAGCAACGATGTCAAGCAAACGGATGGACCAAGAGAACTGAAGCTAGTGTGGAAATCATGTTAAGGAGATTGGGAACCAAGCGAAAGCGAGATAGTGAATGGACTGAAGAAGAGGTGAAGTGGTTAACCAGCCTAATGGAACAGAAGAACACGGCAGCTCACATATTTGAGCTATACCCGATACAATTCCCACAAGCTAAGAAGATGCTCACCAAGCACTCTATAAAAAATAAGATAAAAGTCTTGCGTCGAGAGAACAAGGAAAACCCCCGAATAATACCAGATGGGGGTGATAACCACAGTGAAGGCAAAAAAGGTGGTAGGAGGTGGACCCCACCAGAAGATCTCGTACTGGAAAAAGCAAACGAGTGTGGAGAAACGAGTGTGAAGGTGATTGCAGAAAAGCTACAAGAGATATTAAATGCGAGCGGCATTAAGTATGTACCAAGATCGTATGCTGGGATCAGGCAGAGACTCCGTCGATTAAAGAGTAATATACCGAGTATCGAGCATGCCAATAAAAAACCAAGATCACAGCTGGAACAGGAGGTTTTAGAGAAAGCCGGTGAAATGTTCAATGAACAGGAAATGGGGGTCGACAATATATTGGAAACAACAGATGTCAGTGTACTCACCCAGGAGACCGTAAACGTCTCGGAAAATCTACCCTTTCCCACCGGCATAGCACAAGTCTGTGAAGAAATATGTGAAGAAGTTATAAGCAACACTATTCAGATACCCTCAGGCAGTGAAAAGGAATCGGAAGTGGTAGAAGATATGGGAGTGAGTAAACATGAACTACAAAGAATGTCGGCTGAAGATATCAATATAAGCGGGATTTTGAAACTCGGAGAAGGCACAGTACAGGAAATATACGAAACAAACTCCGGTGACACCTGCGAAGGACAAAGTTCGGTGAAGGATAAAATGGTGACACCGGAATTAAGTGCAACCCAAGTCGATAACACTTTCCCCGACGATGAAGAGTCAAGACAAATCAACCCTACAGCCATTGATTTAACAGAGTTGACAGAAGATTCAAGTCCAAGTCTGTGTGAAGATACTGAAGAGGTACCAGTGACGGCAGAAAATGAGTTATCATGTGAACGATATCTCAGTGAGCCAGAAGAGGCGGATGATTGCAATCCCGAAGAGAGAAGTCCCACTACACACACAGTACATGATTCTGATGAAGTGTGTGGAGAGGTACTGAATAGCCTTACTCCACTGGAGGATACGAACACAAAAATGCTTAAGACGGTTGTGCAGAGGAAGGAAGAGTACCGAAGCTATACTTTTAAAGAAGGTTTACTCACAGCGAAAAGCCGAGAAGTGGTATGGCGTAGCGCATGCAGACAAGGCTCAATAACAAGGCAAGTGATAACGCAGATGTCGAATATGGAAAGGAATTGGTGTCAAGAGGTCGAGAGAAAAGCTGTCAGCCCAGGGATCATCATTGATGTGAACCGATCGTTGGAGTTACACAAAGAGCTTGTTAGGAGACGACAAATCAAGTCTATCACCCCGGAGGATGCAAGAAATGTATTGTTTTCTGTTACGTTACTATTACGAGATTCAGAGTCCCTAGTGGTTTTCCTACGCGAATGTTGGGGTGGTGGTTACGGACCTTGCAGAGATGATCTGTGTAGTCTAACATATGATGTGACAATACCACAATTTCACTATCAAGGAAGTTGCAGACATTGGTTATATGTACCGGGAGATGAATGTGGATGATTTCACATCAGTAAGTGATTATCTCCTTACTATGTGCCTAGTGACACATCTAGATGCATTCTGGGCCACCGACCCTGACCGATACGACTGGACAACGGATAATGTTGACTCAACCTTCAAGCTTCAGGTGTTGTCATATGGTGTAGGGCAATGTTTGGCCAAACGATGGAATGCCTACAACAGTGATAATGGCATAAATCATTTCATGCCTTTGATGCGAGGGGTAATGTACCTACATGTAGCTGGAAATGATATGCATGACACTGAAGATGCAATTATGGAAGGTGTGCAACGGTGGGATTATGGACAACTATGTGTCCCACGGGGTAGAAACCTAGAAATGTTGGGTTGGGGGATAGTATGTTCTGTAGGATTCAGATTGGTCATCCTAACCACCGCCTTGGCTGGACGTATTCACGAGAACCTGCATGAGTTACAATGGATACCTAAAGCCAACATTATGAACTACATCCGAAGGTTCGGAGTGATAGACAATCTGACTAGAGAATCACCACCAGAAATACTGAAGCTGATGACTCGACGGGAATCTGTACAATCGCTAAGCAGTCCATCCGTAAGGGCTGATGCAGAACAAACACCAGTATATTAGACATTTCAAGACAGTTTGGATAAGGATCAAATGGAAGTGATACGTGCAGCAATCGCGACGAAAGGGATAGTGTTGGCTCGTGGCCCGTATGGATGCGGGAAGACAACCACAATTACAGCGGTGGTACTGTCCTTGTTAGCAGTTTTCCCGTCATGTCGGATTGCTATCGTATCAGAAACCAATGCAGCCATTGATGAGGATTTGAAAAGGTTGATGGATTCAAGGCAGTTAGATAATCGACATATAGTTCGGCTGGGAGAGATAAAGGGGACTATGATGGCGCCAGATGCTGAAAAATATCGACGAAGGTTCATTTCTGAGATACTACGACGAGAGCGCCAATCATTGGAAGGATGTGTGAATCGGAAAGAGATAGCCCCCAGACTGAAGATAAAAGAAAAAGATACATTGGACGGGGCGCGTGTGATTGTTGCTACTTTGGCTCAATTGGGGCGACCAGATCTCTCAAATTTGTTATATGACGTGATTATAAATGATGAGGGTGCACAAACCGCAGAAGTGGCATTACTGCAAGCTATTAGACCATGGGTAAAAGTGATTATCTCAGTGGGAGATCCGTACCAGCTATTTGCCTACTCTCCGATTAATGAAAAGATGAAACATCGATTTCATAATGGCGCGCGTCGTCACAAAATTACGTGGGGGTTGATACATTCCATGGAACATTACCGAGAAACAAGGAAACTGTCACCTATATTACCTGGAATTACTATGACGGCGGAATTTAGAAGCCACCCTATGATCACAAGATTATTACAAACATTCTATCCATATACTATCCGAGATCGAGACTCTACGTCTCATGATTATTTGGCCTCAATGCACCTGAAACATATGGAAACGCTTTACTGGGCAAAGCCGAATAACCGCTACCCTTCTCGGAAGAAAGAAATGTTGGAAAATCAGCGTGTGGTGTGGATTAGTTCCCAGGAATGGGTTGAAGAACGCGAGCGCACCGAGTATAAGCACAGAAACGTCATTGAATTGGCAATAGTGGTGCATATATTGGATGAAGTATGGTCGGTTTTGCGGGATGAGGCACGAAGGTCGAATGCAGTGGTACGAAAGTCAATGTTGATAATCTCACCATATCAAGATCAAGTGTCGGCCATGAAGAGGGAGTTGCGATATTTGAATGGGGTGTATGAAGATCATTTAGATATCGAAGTAGCTACTATCGATTCCAGTCAAGGGCGGGAAGCGGAAATTACTATTGTGACGATGGTGCGTTCACATACTGTAGGGTTCATGAAAGGAAACCCTTCGAGGTCGTTGGTGTCGCTCAGCAGATCGCGGGATTACTTATTTATTGTGGCAGCACGATATGTGTTCGAACAAGATATGGATTGGGATCGGATGATGGAAGTGTGCATGAAGTATAATGTTCCTTGTGTTGCATCCACGATGACGGACAGTGAAGCACACCAATATTTGAAGTGGGAGTAGTAAAATGTTGGTCGTGAATTGAGATATCCATGGATTGTTGGCTTTTGCTCGCTTACGCTGAAGCTGCACAAGGGGCGGTTGTGGTGAAGTGTTTGAAATTTCTAGCGAAGTGTATACGGAAGGTATATTCAAAGAGTATACGGTGCTTTGGTCGGCCATAAAGTGAATTTTCGGTATTGAAGCCAGTTCAGAAGTAACCAAGAAGTAACAAGGTGAACAGATATTGGAGGTAGATAGAGATCTTCCCAATGCTTATAATGTAATCGAATTTTCCCCCTTAGCGACTAGTCGCTTTTAAACCAACCAACCTTTTTGACCTATACAAAAACTAAGTCTAAGTGCATCCCGAGAAACCCTTTAAGTGAACGCGTGCTAAGGCGTAATAAAGGTCCTTTGCGCTACTCTAAGTTAAAGGGGCAGCCTGAAGTGTTACCAGGAAGTGCCCATTTGCAGTGACTTTGTATTAAGGTTCGGACGTGAGTACCAAGAACCTGGGTAGTATAAGCAAGAGGGGTGTATTCTATCGCCTCCTTGTGTTGTTTTTGAGTGGAAGTCTCGAAAATTTAAGTTCCTTCACGACAGCGGACCCACAGGATCTGATCACCCTGTGTGTAATCCGGCTGTATCAGAAGATACAACCGCAGCGTCAGACAGTCTGGTGGATAGCGATGGCACCACCAGGTCTGCTCTGACACGATCAGCGGAAGGTACCTCCGCTGGTGAGAGTCCAGAGGGACTACCACACGCAACAGAAGAGTCGTTGCGTGTTGGAGAGAAACATTCCACGGGTGATAAAGACCACCGTGAGAATGAAGTGATATCCACGGTGGGAAACACCCACCGTGAGAATAAAATAGTATCCACAGTGGGAAACACCCACTGTACGACCGAAGGTTCCAACACGATGAAAGAATTCCGTGTTGATGAGAGTGAACTCACGATCGAGTGCAATCGTGAGCACAACTCCGTGGTGGCCAGTGGCCACCACGTTGCGTTAGCCATGCGCATGGGTGATAAATACCACCGTGTCGCAGAAAAGGCGGCCGGTCAGACGAGCACATCTGATCGCCAAAATTCCATGGTAGGCAGTGGCCACCATGATGATGAGTATTCGCACACGGTGAATCGTAATCACCGTGTAGCAGTCAATCAGACGAGTGCGTCTGATCGCATGGGCAGTTCCGTCGAGACGATCAACGTCTTAACGCAAACGGAGAACGGATTAGCTACTTAGTCTCTGTTGATGGAACACCCTCCGAAAGAAGGTTCGGAGGTGATGGCTCTTCCAGCGCTAATCTGGAAGAAGTTTATGAGAAACTTGCACGATGGTCAGATCGAACAGATCTGTATCATCGTTGCAACAGATGATGTAGTGGATATTCGCGAACGAATATCCACATTACAAGTGGAAAACATTGGGAACGAGGTTCCCAATGATCAAACCAAAGTTCAGCGCTTTGAAGCGCAGAGCTGGGAGTCGCTTAAAGCGACCTCCCCATTTTATGAGGTACTTCGGGTTTACGCTGACGTATTCCCAGAAGAAGTACCTAGAGAGCTCCCTAAGGATAAGGGAACTCGTCATGAGATTGACCTCGTGCCAGGCAGAAGTATTGTGTTACGCGGCAATGGCCGTTGCCGCGTGATCAGGTAAAAGCGATCGACGAGTTCTTCGAAGCTCGTCGTAAATCAGGCCAAGTGCGGGAGTCTATCTCATCGCACTCTACCCCCATCTTTTGTGTGTAAAAGTCCCCAGGTGAGTGGAGAATCGTTCACGCTTACAACAAGCTGAACGCAGCGACGGTACCGGCACAGACGCCGATACCGCGAAAAAATGTCATCATAGATGGCATGTGCGGGAGCACCATCTTTAGTGCTCTCGATCTAAGAGATGGATTTTATCAAATCCTAATGCGTGAGAAGTATATCCCTCTCACGGCGGTAAGCACCCCACGCGGCATGCTTTGGGTAGTGGTTTGTTATGCCGCAGGGGCTTCGAAATGCCCCTGCTACGTTTAACAGATGCGTACGCATCTATTACGCCCGGTGTGAGAATTCGCATCGAGTTATTTCGATGACGTGTTCATCCATAGTAAGGGTGAACACGATAAAAGCGATGTAGATGTCCATAGGGAGCATCTACGTCGAGTGTTAGAGCTTATGCTTACGCATAAGCTCTATGCAAATCTAAAGAAGTGCACCTTTGGTGCACCTGAGATACCCGTTCTTGGATGCTTTGTGGCCAAGCATCGGTTGCGTCCTGATCCAGAAAAGATCAGGGTGATCGTTGAATGTCCTACGCCAAACAACGTTAAGGAACTTCGAAAGTTCCTTGGGTTGGCAACATATTTGCACAAGTATTCGTGCAACTATGCTGGGTTGATACGACTTCTTTCTCATTTGCTTAAGAAAGATGTTGAATGACACTGGGATACCCAATGCCAAGATGCTTTTGATGCAGTCAAGAAAAGCTTGACTGAAGCGCCTGTCTTGGCTATAGCCGATAACGAGCATCCGTTCCACGTAGTTTGCGACGCGAGCGATTTTGCTATCGGCTGTGCTTTGATGCAGCGTGATCACGATGATCGTGATCGCGTAATCTGCTATCAATCGCGTCAGTTGCGCCCAGCCGAGCGCAACTATCTAGTGCATGACAAGGAACTCCTTGCCATGAAGTACACACCGGCTAAGTTTCGGATCTATCTATTGGGAGATAGACCGTTTGTGGTTTACACGGACCATGCGTCACTACGCACGGCCGTGAATTCACCACACATTTCCCAAAGAATGGCTCGATGGCTGTCATTCTTTGCTGAGTACAACTTTACGGTTGAATACAAACCCGGAAAGTTGAACGTGATAGCGGATGCGCTATCACGAAGGCCTGATTACGAGACGAAACCGTCCGTAACCGAAGGGGCCAGTGCAAACGCAATCCGTTGCACTGCCTTGTCGTCGTCAATTATACGACAAGTACGCGAGGCGTACAAAACAGATGCGGAGACACGTCTGTTGATTCATTACTTACGTAATCAATCAAGTAAGAAACGCGACGAACTCCCAGAGTTCCTCCGCGCTTGCGTGCATCGATATCGACTGCACGATGGTCTGCTGCTCTACAGCACAGACCAAAAAGATGAAAGTCGCATCGTCGTTTCAAACGACGATGATCTCAAACATCAAATTATGTTTGAGTATCATGATGCACCGATTTCGGGGCATCAAGGTCGAGAGAAGACATACGCTTCTCTCGCACGTGACTTTTACTGGCGAAACCAGTACAAGTGGGTACGCAAATACGTACGCGCTTGCGAGATTTGCCAGCGCGTTAATCCTGCGCAGTCTGCACATGCTCCGCTGCAATCTCTGCCGGTTCCGACAGAGTGTTGGAAGTCCATTTCAATGGGATTCGTATTCGTTCTTCCACCCGACAATAGTCGGAAGACTCGAATAGTGGTCTTTGTAGACCGTTTCAGTAAGATGGTACATCTTACTGCAGTATCAGCGAGCGTAACCTCCACTCAAACAGCGCGGATATTCGTTGATACGGTATTCCGTTTGCACGGAATGCCGGAAGACATTGTCTCGGATAGAGATCCGAGATTTACAGGACGTTTCTGGCAAGAAACGTTCTCATTGTTGGGAACCCAGTTGAAGATGTCAACTGTGGACCATCCGGAAACGGATGGGCAGACGGAACGGGTTAACCGCGTTCTAGGAGACATGTTGAGATCATACGCACATGCCTTTGAACAGTGGAGTGACTACCTGTCACTCACAGAATTTGCGATTAACAATTCGGTTCATGCTTCAACTAAGCATACACCGTTCTACGTGAATGCCTTAAGGCATCCACGAACCCCAGCTTTACTTGGCGGTACGCCAAATCTAAGTGGGGGAGGGACCCGCTCAAATTTTGAGCGAGTCAATGCGCAAGTTGCGACTGCAACTTGTGAACAAAACGATGGACCTCCTACTGAAAGTACAGTAGAAACGGAAGCAGCTTCAATTGAAACGGAAGCAGCTTCAATTGAAACTGAAGCTGAATACGATGAATATGTGTCTGCAGCAATGGCTGCAGACAATGAGGACAACGCACCTACTGCTGATAAAGCAGTAGATGGATTCGTATTACAGCGCCAAGCTGTAATACGCTATATAAAAGATGCACTTGCCTCTGCTTTTGATAAGAAGAAGCAAAATGCAGACAAACAAGGAAGGAATAACAAAAACTCCTTTCTGAAAGGTTAATTGGTATTATTAAGTACTACCAATTTGGCTACACATGCAATAAGCAACTTCCGTGTAGGGAAGTTGCTTCCTAAGTACATTGGACCTTTCAAGGTCCAAGATATTCGGGGGAATGCCTATACCTAAGACATTCCCACAGCAATGCGGCTTCACCCAACATTCTATGTTGGGCGGCTCAAGCCGTATCACTCGTCTTCGTCTTACGACGAGACGCAGAACCACGGAAGATACCGTGATTCTCCAAGTCTCCCAAGAGAAACTTGTAATCGGCTTCCAGCCGTTGATGAGCAGAGCGGAGAGTCGTTACCTCCGCCTTCGACTGCTCAATATCAGCCTTGTGTCGATCGAGCTCTTCCTTACAGCGGGAAAGCTCGATGTACAGAAGATCATTCTTCTGCTGAAGGGCAGTGTGCGCCCCGAGGATGTCGCGGACATTTTCGCGAAGAGACCGATATGTCTTCACAGAGTGAGACATATCGCTGCTCAAGGAGGAACAACCCTCCTGGAGCTTGCGGAGCAAAGAACCATGCTCCGCAACAACAACGGCGATGGAATTCGCAACCTCCGCCGCCCCTGATCGATAATCAGGGGAATAAGCGATATATTCTCGATCGCTTGATCTCGAAGCGCTCGGTGCCTTCGAAGAATGGGCAGCGTACCGAGTACTTTCTACGCTGGCTGGGTTACCCCCAAGAGTTCGACTCTTGGAAGCCGATTGAGGTTCTGAGGGCCGACGCCCCAGACCTTTTAACTGAGTTTGAGAAGGAGTCTCAAACTCATAATGCGAAGTAGCATCAACACTAGGTGTTGATGCATTTAGGGCATCGATTAAGCCCTGAATTTCGGCGGGTACGGAAAAACCGCCGTACCCCCGCAACTCCTCCTCTGACAGACGAGGAGCGCCCTGCGGACACCGCGGGCAAACGAGGTGAGAAGGGACACCACAGTTCAACCCTTCTTTGATGCAAGCAAAATGGATGTATTCCATTTTGCCTGTTCGCGAGTGCTTTAAAAAGCGCTCGCGCATTACGTGAACTTTATTCACGTAATCATCTGGGCTTTTGTTGTAGTTGTCAACAAAAGGGTTCCAACTCTGCTTCAGGGCGTCTTTATCGTCCCTGTTCCTCCTTGACCCTTTCCGGATCGAATAATATCGAACCTGGAAAAAGAGGTCAATAAAGTACAGACGTCTATCGTCTGTACTTCGATCTAATCGACGTGACTGGATGTCTTAGCAGTCATCCAGCACGTTGATATCGAACAACGCATACTGGCAGTCCCGTTTATGGTGACCGCCACTGTTGGGGGCAATAGCCCAGCCAGGGGTCCAAAACCCCACTCTGTACGGAACATGTGGTTCCGTACGATGATACGCTTTAGAAGCGGCAGGCACCGCTTCTGTTCGAGCTCTTTTAGCAGGCGGAGAACCGCCTGCTTCAACACCAGGCGCCGGGGTTAAATCACCCCGACGTGGAGACGTACTTGGTCCAGGTGGGGCTCTGCGTTCCCGCAACCACCTGTGATGATCATTGTCGCTGTCATAGCAGACAGCGACACCAGAGTCGTCATCGCTGTTAGGCGATGAACATCTAGCGAGTTTCGACTCGCTAGATCCTTTAGTGGGGACAGCTGTATCCCCATCACTTTGTTCGGAGTCAGAACTCCCGAACATGGCCCTCTTGGCAACACGCCATTCGGAAGTTGCCATCGTGCGAGATGTTGCATTAGCAACATCTCCCTGTTTCTTGCCAGATGCCGCCTTAGCAGCATCTGTGGTCGAAGACGGTACGTCTTCCGACCCTTGCGTAGTTGACGCTGCTAATGCAGCGTCACTGTTGTCACTCAACACCTCAGCACCTAGTGATGAGGCGGATGAAGAAGCTCCTTCGATGTTATCAGCAGCGCTCTTTAGAGCGCCGCCGCGTGCTTCGACCATCGAGTCGATGGTCAATCAGTTGTGAATGAGAAATTACGACCAACAAGTGCCACCTATGATTGGCCAAAATAAGAATTATTATTGGTCAACCACCTTAACTGAGGGGTGATGTAATGGGGTGCCATTACATAATTGATATTCAAGTTAGAATATCACAGTTGAATTTCAGACGCGTTGTCTGAAATTCAAATAATAGATTATAAGTTATTATAATCTACGAAGGAAAAGTTGATTTGGTATAAATACCGAATCATGCAGGTTAACTAATAGTACAGTTAGTTTAATACTTGATATTATTATATTAGTTAGGTAATTACTATAATGTTAGCCGCTAAGCACCCATTTCATAAACACTCTTAATTTTGCGTTCTAAGAAGAAGAAGTAAATATTTATATTTACTTTTAATATAGGATTAGTTTTTACCAACTAATCCTGCCCTTATTGTATTGCGCGCTTCCTCGCACAACACATTGTAAGCCCGTAACAGGATCAGTCCTGTTACAAAAGCCCCCTATCGAAGGGGAAGCGATTGACGGACGTGATTGAAGGTTTTTTGTTAAGTTTATGATGATTGATTTTGATGATGACGATGTGACCTCTCCGGATCAGTTTCGGGAGATGTTGGACAGTTTGCGAGAATTTGCGGCAACTGTGAACGACCCAGATGCAGGGCGAGCTAGTCCCCCATCCCCGAAGAAGTCCCCCGAGCGTAAAAGGAAGGCGCCGGTGCGCATACCAGAGAACGATTTCCGTGAAAGTCTCAGGAATTACCGTCCGTTCGGCCAGCAGATGAGTTTGGATGATCTGGCCGAGGACGAAGGGGTAGAAGCTGGCGCAAGGCCTCGCCCACGAAAATATGAAGTACCTCGCAGGGCGCCCGCCGCGCAGCCAAATGTACCGGTGCAGCACACCGGGTACAAAATACCCAAATTGAGTGTCGACAAGTTTTCGGGACGCGAACTGTATCCCCGTCTGGGTACAGGGTATCGCCAGTGGGCTTACCTGTTCATGGAAGCGATTGAAATTGCAGAGATGACCTCTGGCTTCCAATGGAGTGAACGGTTGAAGGTAAACAAGTTTGGCGAGCACTTGGAGGGCACCGCCGATGAGTACTACCGCACGAATGTTGCATGGTGGTGGCGGGTGCGACCGACGTTGATTCACGTTATGGATCAGATGTGGTTGGGATTCAAGACGACGATATCCCACCACCAAGCCGCTGCAAGGTTTGCGATGGAGAAAGATCAGCAACGCAGCTGGACGGAGCACTACTTGTACCTAGCAGCTCTGGCTCGCGAAAGCGGGTCGAGTGAAAAGTTAATTATTGAAAACATCGTGAAATATGCTTCGCCGCGCCTCAAGATAATATTAATGGCTATGTAACGGGGTTACATTCGAGTCACATTTAGTGTCGGTGTACATGAGTACACTACGGTTGAGGTCAGTATTGACCGGTTTGAAAGGTTTTGAACGATTGGTTATTTTAACCAATCAGGGTAGGGGCCCTTGGGTGGTGGCGCGTCAGCCATCCACGTGTCGGTTCACAGGTGTGTACACTACATTTTAGATAGGTACGAATCGGGTATGTTCTACTTAGTATTACATATAGTTTACATTAGTTTAAATTAATTAGACTAATTACATATTAAATATATATTCAGTTTACATTTCATTCTATCGTACAGACGCGCGACCTCGACCGGTCGCGCGTGTAGTGAGTGCCGTAGTGTGAAGGGAGCCCTCCCTTTACCTACACCCTTAGTAAGGGAACACAGCCGTTAAGGCTAAGAAGTAAACAAACCCGGGAATCTTGGCCCCGAGTAGGAGAGCTCTCTCCTACTAAGCCCTTTATAAGGGCGTATCGGCTAAGTAGCGGCAGACGCCGCTTCAAGGAAAAGTCTTCCTCTGTGCGCTAGCCGCACCGTGCGTATACGCACCGGCTACATCTGGTAGCACTTGTAGTCAATCCAACACCTGTGTTGGTAGACTAAAGCATCCTCTGCAAGGGATTAATCAGGACTATTGGGATAGTTTGACCCTCGTCCAGCAGGAAGCCTTTAATATGATGTTACCTTTTGTTGGGTGACAAGGGTATGCAGTTACTAGTGGAGCAGGGACCTGAGGCCGTAAAGGCAAGGGTAAATGCCCTCATCGCTCATAAGGCGAGTTTAGATGGAGATCGTTCCACGGGGGTGCGTCCCGCATTGTCCTTTAAGATAAAGGAATTCTCTGGGGAAAAGGGTGATAACCTTTATGTGTGGTTACGAGAGGTCGAAACCGCATACGCCACCGCGAACGTGATCACTGATCACTTGCAAGTGGGACTTGCGCTGACCCATCTTACGGGTAAAGCCCGTGCATGGGCGTTTACGTGTTTGGACTCGGTCACGAACGTCTTCCCTACCTGGGAGGTCCTTAAGCATAAGCTTATGGACATGTCCGCAACGCCTGATCTGGTTTTCCAGAATCAGCTGGCGTTTCTGAGGTGCCGTCAGGGCACTAGGGACTTGGAAACATATATCCAAGAACTTAAGACCCTGTTGGAAGGGATGTACGCGAAAGCGTATTCGGACGATGTGTCCATCCCCGTCCTCATGGGAGGCCTGAGAGAAGGGCCAGCACGTTCGGAGCTCTTCCGATGCCGACCCCAATCCCTGGGCGAGGCGTTCAAGATGGCGTTCAACGCCGAGAGAAACTTTCGTTCCTCTAAGGTGGGTCCGGAACCCATGGACCTGAGTCAGGTCGAAGCGGAAGAGAAACCTTCCGCTAAGAGTCACTGACTCCTTGCCACAGGGCTTCGGAGAAGAGCTCCATTCAATTTTGCAGTGGCATGGACCGCTGAGATGCTTCCAGTGTGGGAGAACGGATCATCTGCGGAACGAATGTCCGCGTAACCCCTAGCGAGATACTCGCTTAAAAGGGACAAGGGTTGGGAATAAGCCCTGGCCCAAACCGTCGGGAAACGACGGCTCCCAGTAGGTGCGGGGCGCCCTACTGGGGGACCCCTCAGTGCTGTTAAGCCCCAGGGTAGGGGACGACAGCACAAAGCCCCGAGGGAAGCGGTGCTTTCTAGCACCAAGTTGGTGTAGCATCCAGGTTTGCTGGTAGTCCTTGCGGACGTGAAAGGCTTTGATAAGCCTTGGAGAGTCTTGATAGACTCTAGAGCGTCTGACAATTATGTCAGACGAGCTTCTGTGCAGAAGCGTCGGCTGTATGCCGAGGCCCTAGAGGCACGTTCTCGTGACGTTGTCACAGTCCGTCTTGCGACGGGTGTACAGGTTTCTGTACCCAATGTCTCGATTGACCTTAAGCTGAAGTTTGCTGACTTCGACAGATTACAACGTTTCCTAGTCCTGGATTTGGACTCGAGGTATGACCTCATTCTGGGCATGAAGTGGCTGGAACGCCACGAGCCATGTATAGACTGGAAGTCTAAGTCCATTGGCTCAACGCACCCGCGGTCGGGTGAAGCATTGGCGAGTCATGAACCCACCTGGGCTCGATCGCAAAAGCGATTCTGGCGTGAGATGCCAGAGATTGGGATGTCTGAGATGATCATTCCCAATGGCGTTAAGGAGGAGTTCCTTAACGAGGGGGATTCGGCGGTTAATCCCCACGCCGTTAACGGCGAGACTGGTGAGTTGCCAGTGGCAGAGGTGGATTCCTCTGAGGCGACTCCAGTGGTAGGGGTAGAGACCCCTATAGTTAAGCGCTAGGTGCTTCCAAGCGAAGAGACCCGAAGTTCGTCTCTTTCGCACGTCGGAAATGATTCCGATTACGCCGTTATAGGCGAGACTGGCGAGTCGCCATTTTCAGAAGTGGATTCCTCTGAGACGACTCCAGTGGTAGGGGTAGAGACCCTTGTAGTTAAGCGCGAGGCGCTTCCAAGCGAAGAGACCCGAAGTTCGTCTCTTTCGCACGTCGGAAATGATTCCGACTACGCCGTTATAGGTGGTACCGGCGATTCACCGGTGGTAGAGGTAGAGACCTCTGTGGATAGGCGCGTGGCGCTTCCAATAGATGGGGCAATTGACCCCCCCCATCTGAGTGTCGGGATGAGTCCCGAGGCCAGTAGTCAGTAGTCCTATCGGATGCTGAATAGTGTGACAGGTGTTGTCACAGAAGGCGTAAGCCTGGAACGGTTGACTGGGGTAGGCGAACTGCTGTCGTTGGAGGAGATGTCCTTCAACGAGTTTGAGACTGCTTTGAAAGCAGATGAAATCGACGAGGTTGTCGTACTACGTCCGGAAAAGGAGTTGAACTCCTCATCCACGATGGACGAGTCAGTTTTGGTGCAAACCAAACAGGCATTGAATGCCCGAAGCGGTCTCAAGATCCTCGCGGATCCTGAGGACCCTTACCATTCCTTGCTAAAGGAATTTGGAGATGTCATTAGTGACAACCCGCCGATGGGTCTACCACCGGATCGGGGAGTCCGACATGAAATTAATTTGTTTTCTGGAACCAAATACTGCGTGACTAGGCAGTGGCCTCTCTCCAAGGAGCAATGCGACGTCATCGACGCTGTAACCGGGTGCGTACACGCACGGTGCGGCTAGCGCACAGAGGAAGATCTTACTTTAAGCGGCGTTCGCCGCTACTTAGCCGATACGCCCTTACAAAAGGGCTTAGTAGGAGAGAGCTCTCCTACTCGGGGCCAAGATTCCCGGGGTGGTTTACAGATAGCTTTTGCTAACCCCTTGTAACAAGGCTTCCCTTATAAAGGGAGGTTGCGTAAGGGAGAACCCCCTTAGGCTACAATACTCACTGCGCGCGCGACCGGGCGTGGTCGCGCGCCTGGCAGTCTTAAGTATTTTTGTAAACTGAATGTATATTTAATATATAATTAGCCTAAATTAAATTAAACTAATATAAACTATATGTAATACTAAGTAGAATATTCCTAATTCGTACCTAGCTAAAATGTAGTGTACACACCTGTGTAATGACACGTGGATGGCTGACGCGCCACCACCCAAGGGCCCCTGCCCTGATTGGTTAAAATAACCAATCGTTCAAAACTTTCAAACCGGTCAATACTGACCTCAACCGTAGTGTACTCATGTACACCGACACTAAATGTAACTCGAATGTAACCCCGTTACATCCTCCCCCATCAAGACTATTGATTACGCAATAAATCAATTTTTGTTGGAGAAGTCCAAAGCCAGTAAATCTGGCTATCCATAAACACCTTTAGTGGTGTTATGGAAGAGAACTATTCCGATAACTCGGAAGTGGATGCCCTTGGGGAGATCTCCCCAACTGCTGGTCACGCTGACAGCGCCGAACGGCGCTGTCGGTTGTCCAAGCCATTCCCCACGCGCGGGGAAAACGCACTAACTCGTGCGCCACCGATACCCGCTAGGGGCGATACCTCCAAGTCCCCACAGGCGACCACCACCAATGAACCGTCCTCGGTTCATGAGGCCCGACGTGCCGTACGGGTACGGAAGGACCTCGCGACACTCAAAAGAAGGCTAAGAACGCGGTCAAGAGTGGTTTGGCCTCTTATAACCCTGGACCAGCGGCTATACTACCGCGTGAAATTGCGCATCGGAACCAACTCCGGGCCCGGATACTAACGCCCAAACATTATTCCGTTAAGTCCTACCGGACGCGCCTCAGGAAACAGGCACGCGGTGCTCTCGTGGATATTCTCCGCGAGATTCCCCTTGTTCTCCTGAGGGACGAAAGCGTCGAAGACGCAGAAAAGGCGTCCCGCGCCTGGGCGGAAAGGGAGAAACACCTCCCCAGTTTCGATGCGTTGTACAACAGCTTTTCCGAACACGACGTTCGGATAGAGAAGGCGCTACGCTTGGCCTATGCCCAGGCCAAAGCGCAAGGGCGATTACCTGCCTCTTATTAAACGCGCTCCGCTCTCGATGTGGTGCCGGAGAGCAATTCAAGCGCAGCATCTGCCTCCGGCGAACTCCCAGCTACTGGGAGTGAAGGGGCTTCTTCCTCCCCTTTGGTCGTTGACACTCAGTGGTATTCTCCCGCTCGAAAGCGTCAACGACGTCACGGCAATCCTGCCGCAGGGGAGTCTCGTACTCCCACGAGCTCTGTGAATGTGGATAACCCTTCCACTTCTCCAAATACTGGGTTTGACCCCGATGATGGAGTCGCGCCATCAGACGCTCCGCCCCGTCTTGCCGTCGGGCAGCCTGCCGGCCGCCCTGCCGGGTCGGCCCAACAAACAAACAATAGATTCTTCTAGGTCGCTGGGGCCGTGGAAGGCGCCCAGTGCGCGAGCCGTGGTGGCTACAAGCGCAGAACCGAGCTGCACCCGGTCGGGCAGCCTGCAGACCGCCCTGCCGGGTAGGCCAAACAAACGGACAGGAGCATACAGTGCTGACATCGGGGACTCATCCCCCCTCAAGCCCTGGGCCACACACACGTGGCGTCAACGTAAATCGCGGATTTACTAATCCGTTCACATTAAACGGGGTAAACCCCGTAGATGCATTCACCGAATTGTTTATGGCAAATTCGGTCATAGGAAGCATCTCACTCCAACTCTTGGAGCATCCGGACATAAGTTCCGGAGAATATCATCAAGAGCGCGATTAACGCGTTCCGATTTGTCCATCAATGGACTCTGGCACCGCTGCCAGGTGAGCATCTTGCTTAAACGGTCTACAAAGACCGAAACGCCGGTGAAACCGGCCTTTCCCTTCGGAAAACCCTAAGTTAAATCCATACTAATGGATTTCACGCGATTACCGCGTTCCGTCTTGTCCATCACTGGACTCTAGCACCGCTTCAGGTGAGCATCTTGCTCAAACGGTCTACAAAGACCGAAACGCCGGTGGAACCGGCCTTCGGTAAAACCGAAGATAAAATCCAAATGGATTTTCAACACTCCGTTGGAATGGCTACTCCGCCAAAGTGTAACGGGGTTACATTCGGGTAACACTGAGTGTTGGTGTACCTGAGTACACCGCGGTTGAGGTCAGTATTGGCCGGGTTGAAAGGTTTCGAACCTTTGGTTATTTTAACCAATCAGGGCATGGGCCCTTGGTGTGGTGGTGTGTCAGCCATCCACGTGTCAGTACACAGGTGTGTACACTACATTTTAGCTAGGTACGAATTAGGAATATTCTACTTAGTGTTACATATAGTTTATATTAGTTTAAATTAATTTAGGCTAATTACATATTAAATATATTCAGTTTACAAAAATACTTAAGACTGCCAGGCGCGCGACCACGCCCGATCGCGCGCGCAGTAAGTGCAGTAGCTAAAGGGAGCCCTCCCTTTAGCTACACCCTTAGTAAGGGAACCTTGCCGTTAAGGCATTGGCGGAGCTAGGCGCGCGACCACGCCCGGTCGCGCGCGCAGTGAGTATTGTAGCCTAAGGGAGTTCTCCCTTACGCTACCTCCCTTTATAATGGAAGTCTTGTTACAAGGGGTTAGCGAAAGCTATCTGTAAACCAACCCGGGAATCTTGGCCCCGAGTAGTAGAGCTCTCTCCTACTAAGCCCTTTTTAAGGGCGTATCGGCTAAGTAGCGGCGAACGCCGCTTAAAGGAAAGTCTTCCTCTGTGCGCTAGCCGCACCGTGCGTATACGCACCGGCTACATCTGGTAGCACTTGTAATCAATTCAACACATCTGTTGGTAGACTAGGCATCCTCAGCAAAGGATGAATCAGGACGATTGGGATAGTTTGACCCTCGTCCAGCAGGAAGCCTTTAAAAGGCTGTTACCCTTAACGGGGGAAGAAGGTATGAAGCTCCTAGTGGAGCAGGGCCTTGAGGCCGTAAATGCAAGGGTGAATGCCCTCATCGCTCATGAGGCGAGTTGCGGTGGAGGTCATTCCACGGGGGTGCGTCCTCCATTAGCGTTTAAGATAAAGGAGTTCACCGGAGAGAAGGGTGACAACCTTTATTTTTAGCTGCGAGAGGTCGAAACGGCCTTCGCCACAGCGAACATGACCGCTGATCACTTGCAAGTGGGACTTGCATTGACCCATCTTACGGGCAAATCCCGTACATGGGCGTTTACATGCTCGGAATCATTCAAGGACGTGTTTCCAACATGGAAGGTCCTTAAGCGGAAGCTTATGGACATGTACGCATCGCCTGATCTGGTTTTCCAAAATCAACTGGCGTTCCTGAGGTGCCATCAAGGCAATAAGGACCTGGAGGTTTATATCCAGGAGCTTAAGACCCTGTTGGCAGGGATGTACGCGAAAGCGTATTCGGACGATGTGTCCATCCCCGTCTTCATGGGAGGCCTGAGAGAAGGGCCAGCACGTTCGGAATTGTTCCGATGCCGACCCGAATCCCTGGGCGAGGCGTTCAAGATGGCGTTAAACGCCGAGAGGAACTTCCGTTCCTCTAAGGTGGGTCCCGAACCCATGGACCCAAGTCAGGTCGAAGCGGAGGAGAAACCTTCCGCTAAGAGTCACTCTGACTCTTTTTCACACAGCTTCGAGGCAGAGCTCTTGGCTATGTTGCAGCGGCGTGGGACGCTGAGATGCTTCCTGTGTGGGAGCATGGATCATCTGAAGAACAGATGCCCGCAAAATCCCCAGCGAGACACTCGCTACAAGGGACAAGGGTTGGGAATAAGCCCTTGTCCAAGCCGTCGGGAAACGACGGCTCCCAGTAGGTGCGGGGCGCCCTACTGGGGGACCCCTCCGTGCTGTTAAGCCCTAGGGTAGGGGAACACAGCACAAAGCCCCGAGGTAAGCGGTGCTTTCTAGCACCGAGTTGGTGTACCAGCCAGGTTTGCTGGTAGTCCTTGCGGACGTGAAAGGCTTTGATAAGCCTTGGAGAGTCTTGATAGACTCTGGAGCGTCTGACAATTATGTCAGACGAGCTTCTGTGGAGAAGAGTCGGCTGTATGCCGAGCCCCTAGAGGCACGTTCTCGTGACGTTGTCACGGTCCGTCTTGCGACGGGCGTACAGGTTTCTGTACCCAAGGTCTCGATTGACCTTAAGCCGAAGTTTGCAGACTTCGACAGCTTAGAACGTTGCCTAGTCCTGGACTTGGACTCGAGGTATGACCTCATTCTGGGCATGAAGTGGCTGGAACGCCACGATCCATGGATAGACTGGAAGTCTAAGTCCATTGGCTCAACGCACCCGCGGTCGGGTGAAGCATTGGCGAGTCATGAACCCACCTGTGCTCGATCGCAAAAGCGATTCTGGCGTGAGATGCCAGAGATTGGGATGTCTGAAACGATCATTCCCAATGGCGTTAAGGAAGAGTTCCTTAACGAGGGGGACTCGGCGGTTGATCCCCGCGTCGATGTAGGCGAGACTGGTGAGTCGCCAGTGATAGAGGTGGATTCCTCTGAGGCGACTCCAGTGGTAGGGGTAGAGACCCCTGTGGTTAAGCGCGAGGCGCTTCCAAGCGAAGATACCCGTAGTTCGTCTCTTTCGCACGTCGGAAATGATTCCGACCACGCCGTTGTAGGTGAGACCGGCGAGTCACCGGTGGTAGAGGTAGAGACCTCTGTGGATAGGCGCGTGGTGCTTCCAATAGATGGGGCAATTGACTCCCCCCATATGGGTCTCGGGATGAGTCCCGAGGCCAGTAGTCAGCAGTCCTATCGGATGCTGAATAGTGTGACAGGTGTTGTCACAGAAGGCGTAAGCCTGGAACGGTTGACTGGGGTAGGCGAACTGCTGTCGTTGGAGGAGATGTCCTTCAACGAGTTTGAGACTGCTTTGAAAGCAGATGAAATCGACGAGGTTGTCGTATTCCAACCGGAAGAGGAGTTGAACTTCTCATCCACGATGGACGAGTCAGTTTTGGTGAAAACCAAACAGGCATTAAATGCCCAAAGCGGCCTCAAGATCCTCGCGGATCCTGAGGACCCTTACCATTCCTTATTAAAGGAATTCGGAGATGTCATTAGTGACAACCCGCCGATGGGGTTACCACCGGATCGGGGAGTCCGACATGAAATTGATTTGGTTCCTGGAACCAAATACTGCGTCACTAGGAAGTGGCCTCTCCCCAAGGAACAATGCGACGTCATCGACGCATTCTTCAAGGGGAAAGAAGAGGCAGGGATGGTACGGGAGAGTAAGTCTCCCCACTCATCTCCCACTTTTTGTGTTCGTAAACCGAACGGAAAGTGGCGCATTGTGCATGCGTATAACAAGCTGAACTCAGCTACTGTACCCATGCAGACTCCGATTCCTCAGAAGGATGTCCTCCAGAACAATATGGCGGGCTGTATTGTGTACAGTGCCTTAGATCTGGTGGACGGGTATTATCAGGTGCTCATGCGAGCGTCCGATATTCCGCTGACAGCGGTTAGCACGCCTAGTTGCATGCTGTGGGAGTGGCTTGTTATGACACAAGGGCTCTCAAATGCACCAGTGACTTTCAATCTCTTGGTGACTCAACTCTTCCGCCCTCATAGGAAGTACGCCCAGACGTACTTCGACGATATATTCGTCCATAGTCGTGCGGAAGGCGACTCGTCTGATGTTCAGACGCATCTGATACACCTTCGAGCAGTGCTCGAATGTATGCGAGAGCATAAGTTATATGCGAACGCATCCAAGTGTATCTTTGGTGCTGAGGAAATTCCTTTCCTCGGATGCTTCATCGGTAAGGATGGAGTGCGGGCGGATCCCGCGAAGGTGAAAGCCATTGTGGAGTGGCCTTCGCCTGTAAATCTTAGAGATTTACGGAATTGGCTTGGGTTATCCAACTATCTGCACAAGTACAGCGAGAACTACGCTGAAATGGCGAAGCCATTGACCGAACTTCTTAGGAAGGATGTTGATTGGTGTTGGGAAACTGAACACCAAAAATATTTTAAGCGGTTAAGGGGAGCTTGTTAAAAGCTCCCGTTCTTGCTCTCCCAGACTCTGGGAAACCATTTAGTGTCGTCTGCGACGCCTCAGATTTCGCAATCGGATGTGCTTTGTTACAAGCAGACGATGCAGGAAGGGAACGCGTAATTGAGTTTGAGTCGAGGCAGCTTAAAGCTGCAGAACGGAATTATCCCGTTCATGAAGGAGATACTTGCAATGAAGTTTGCTCTTGTCAAATTTAGGGTTCACCTACTCGGCTCAAAGCCGTTCGTGGTTTATACTGACCACGCGTCCTTACGGACAGCGACAAAGTCGCCTCATCTCTCGCAACGGATGGCCCGTTGGCTCTCCTTCTTTGCGGAGTACAACTT
>JAPDHQ010003379.1:0-17445 GCA_026184515.1 Peronosclerospora sorghi | reverse complement strand
AGTGTTTTTGGTCTGTTTGTGTCTGGGGTGAAGAGTTCCGCCCCAGAGATACCTACCCAGATCGGTCTTCTATATTCAAGACCGGTTCGATCCAATCTGCGATCCCGATCCACCGAGTGTGTAACTAGCCCATTCCATCGGGTACACAAGGTGAGATGGACACTAAACAATCGGACCAAGTGGGTTCTGATGACGACCGGTCGTCTGCTTGCAGCGGACGATCGGACCAGATCTCGAGTGGTGGTCCGCGGAGTACCCCCTCCGAAAGTTGGAAGGCTGGGCGCGATGGTGGTAGTCAGGTTATCGATGCTAATGTTTTCTATTTCGAACTTGACTCCACCACAGGATCGCTCGTCTGCGACAATTGTTCAAGACGATGCTGGACGTTGTCGTACATCTCTAGCACAAAGGCGTCGCGCGTCTGCAACAGTTGCGCTTCCCATCAGCGG
Organism: Peronosclerospora sorghi; assembly: GCA_026184515.1. Classification (NCBI taxonomy): domain Eukaryota; phylum Oomycota; class Peronosporomycetes; order Peronosporales; family Peronosporaceae; genus Peronosclerospora; species Peronosclerospora sorghi. Next base: position 16,996 of record JAPDHQ010003379.1, on the reverse strand, counting down.
GCAGCGACCTTTACCTCCGTAAAAGTGACCTAGTTGATACCTGTAAAGTTTTGTTGTTCCGAAATGCATCGCTGTAGCCGGGTGCGTACACGCACGGTGCGGCTAGCGCACAGAGGAAGACTTTCCTTTAAGCGGCGTTCGCCGCTACTTAGCCGATACGCCCTTATAAAAGGGCTTAGTAGGAGAGAGCTCTCCTACTCGGGGCCAAGATTCCCGGGGTGGTTTACAGATAGTTTTCGCTAACCCCTTGTAAATGACCTCCCTTATAAAGGGAGGTAGCGTAAGGGAGAACTCCCTTAGGCTACAATACTCACTGCGCGCGCGACAGGGCGTGGTCGCGCGCCTGGCAGTCTTAAGTATTTTTGTAAACTGAATATATTTAATATGTAATTAGCCTAAATTAATTTAAACTAATATAAACTATATGTAATACTAAGTAGAATATTCCTAATTCGTACCTAGCTAGAATGTAGTGTACACACCTGTGTACTGACACGTGGATGGCTGACACACCACCACACCAAGGGCCCATGCCCTGATTGGTTAAAATAACCAAAGGTTCGAGACCTTTCAACTCGGTCAATACTGACCTCAACCGTAGTGTACTCATGTAGACCAACACTCAGTGTTACCCGAATTTAACCCCGTTACATCCTCCCCCATCAAAACTATTGCTTACGCAATAATCAAAATTTTGTTGGAGAACTCCAACGCCAGTACCTCTGGCTGTCCATTGTACACCTTCAGCGGTGCTATGGACGCAAACTATTCCGACAACTCGGAAGTGGACGCCCTTGGGGAGCTCTCCCCAACGGCTGGCCATGTTGATAGCGCCGAACGGCGCTATCAGTCATCCAACCCATTCCCCACACGTGGGGAAAACGCACTAACTCGTGTGCCACCGTTACCCGCTAGGGGTGATACCTCCAGATTGCCACAGGCAACCACCACCAATGAACCGTCCTTGGTTCAAGAGGCCCGACGTGCCGGACGGGCACGTAAGGGACCTCGCGACACTCAAAAGAGGGATAAGAACGCGGTCAAGAGGGGTTTAGCCTCCTATACCCCTGGTCCAGCGGCTATACTGCCGCGTGAAATTGCGCATCGGAACCAACCTCGGATGACATATCCGAATCGCCGAAGGCGATCACCACTACTGAGCTGGACGCAGCTCAAGAGACTCAAAATGCCGCACAGGCGTTACAAGCTTCCTTGCACGCCCCCATGCGACCTCCACGGGTGGTATATAGTTTTGGAGGTCCTCGTGACCTCCCAAAGTGGGCCAGGAATGAGGTACAGAAGGGTTTAGTCTTCTATACCCCTGGACTCGCGACTGTACAGCCGCAACACATCACACGCCGGAATCAACTCCGGGAAAAACTGCTCACCAAGAAGCAGTTCACTGCTACCTCATATCGAGAGCGCCTCGAGAAACAGGCGCAGGGTGCCGTTGTTGGAACCTCCGCGAGGTTCCCTTCATTCTCCTGCAATGAGAATATTACAAAGAGGCAGAGCAGAAGTTCCGCGTTTAGGCGGAGGGGAGAAACGTCTCCCCGAGGTTTTTAAAGCTGTACAACAGCTATTCCGAACGTGACGTTCGGATAGAGAGGGCATTGGGCTTGGCGTTTTCCAGAGCCAAACACATGGGGCAGTTACGTGCCTCTTATCGCATGCGCTATTCTAGCGCCCATTCCCTCACTAGGGTGCCGGAGCACAGTGCGGGTTCCGCATCTGCCTCCGGAGGGCTCCCAACTACTGGAAGTGAAGGAGCTTACCCCGCCCCTTTGGTCGTTGACTCACAGCGGGATTATCCCGCTCGAAAGCGTCAACGACGTCACGGCAATCCTGCCGCAGGGGAGTCTCAAACTCCCACGAACTCTGTGAATGTGGATAACCCTTCCACTTAACCAAATACTGGGTTTGACCCCGATGATGGAGTCGCGCCATCAGACGCTCCGCCCCGTCCTGCCGTCGGGCAGCCTGTCGGCCGCCCTGCCGGGTAGGCCCAACAAACAAACAATAGATTCTTCTAGGTCGCTGGGGCCGTGGAAGGCGCCCAGTGCGAGAGACGTGTCGGCTACAAGCGCAGACCCGAGCTGCACCCGGTCGGGCAGGCTGCCGGCCGCCCTTCCGGGTAGGCCAAACAAACGGACAGGATCTTACAGGGCTGACATCGGGGACTCCTCCCCCCTCAAACCCTGGGCCACACACACGTGGCGTCAACGTAACCCGCGGATTTACGAATCCGTTCACATTAAACGGGGTAAACCCCGTAGATGCATGCACCGAATTGTTTATGGCAAATTCGGTCATAGGAAGCATCTCACTCCAACTCTTGGAGAATCCGGACATAAGATCCGGAGAAAATCCTTAACAACGCGATGAACGCGTTCCTTCTTGTCCATCAATGGACTCTGGCACCGCTTCCAGGTGAGCATCTTGCTCAAACGGTCTACAAAGACCGAAACGCCGGTGGAACCGGCCTTCGGTAAAACCGAAGATAAAATCCAAATGGGTTTTTAACACGTTGTTGGAACGGCTACTCCGCCATAGGCTCAACTTCTTATTTATAGATGGACTTGACCCACACGAACAAGTGGCAATTCACAATTGTATGCTATAGGTTGACTTGGTCCTCACGAACAGTTGGCAATTTCCAACTGTTTCCTATAGCAGCTGAATCTGAAGAGGGTTTGACCCTCTAGCACGACTCACAAGTGCGAATATACGCACCGACCCACTTGTACATTTGGGTCACCAATACAAAGCGCTTAAAGCGCCGTAGGTCTTACCCCGACCTAAATGACCCCCGGTAGGGGCGTCATGTGCCTCAAAGAGGACTTTATATTTCAGTTCCTCATCATGAGGAACAACCACCCGTGGAGTGTCCTTCGCGCCCGTGCTATAATATAGCAAACCGTCACAGTACCTGTAACGGTGTAAACGAGCTTTAGCTCGACTTGACAGGGTTGGATCAGACGAGCCAAGTCCCTTTTCACCCAACGCGCTGATAAGCGCCGTACACTGTGGGTCTTACTCATACGCCTGGCGCATGAGATCCACCACCGACGAGGTGACGAATGTCGCGTGAGCGAGCTCGTAATCGGGACGACTCAACAACTCGTCTGCAAGTACATTCTGTTTACCAGGTTTGTAATTTACCTCAAAATTGTACCCCGCAAAGAAGGAGAGCCAACGGACCATCCGTTGGGAGAGATGAGGCGACTTTGTCGCTGTCCGTAAGGACGCGTGGTCAGTATAAACCACGAACGGCTTTGAGCCGAGTAGGTGAACCCTAAACTTTACAAGGGCATACTTCATTGCAAGTAGCTCCTTGCAGCTTAAATCTGCGGAAAGGGATTATCCCGTAATGAACGGGATAATCCCTTTCCGCAGATTTAAGCTGCCTCGACTCAAACGCAATTACGCGTTCCCTTCCTGCATCGTCTGCTTGTAACAAAGCACATCCGATTGCGAAATTGGAGGCGTCGCAGACGACACTAAATGGTTTCCTAGAGTCTGGGATAGCAAGAACGGGTGCTTTCAACAAGCTCCCCTTAACCGCTTCGAAGGCGGTTTGGTGTTTGGTTTCCCAACACCAATCCACGTCCTTCTTAAGAAGGTCAGTTAATGGCTTCGCCATCTCAGCGTGGTTCTCGCTGTACTTGTGGAGATATTTAGCTAATCCAAGCCACTTCCGTAAACCTCTAAGATTTAAAGGCGAAGGCCACTCCACAATGGCTTTCACCTTCGCGGGATCCGCCCGCACTCCATCCTTACCGATGAAGCATCCGAGGAAAGGAATTTCCTCAGCACCAAAAATACATTTGGATGCGTTCGCATATAACTTATGCTCCCTCATACATTCGAGCACTGCTCGAAGATGTATTAGGTGCGTCTGAACATCAGACGAGTCGCATTCCGCGAGACTATGAACAAATATATCGTCGAAGTACGTCTGAGCGTACTTCCTATCAGGGCGGAAGAGTTGGGTCACCAAGCGATTAAAAATCGCTCGTTCATTGTTTGGTTTTCACCAAAACTGACTCGTCCATCGTGGATGAGGAGTTCAACTCCTCTTCCGGACGCAATACGACAACCTCGTCGAAGGCCATCTCCTCCAACGACAACAGTTCGCCTACCCCAGGCAACCGTTCCAGGCTTACGCCTTCCGTGACAATACCTGTCACACTATTCAGCATCCGATAGGACTGCTGACTACTGGCCTCGGGACTCATCCCAAGACCCAGATGGGGGGAGTCAATTGCCCCATCTATTGGAAGCGCCACGCGCCTATCCACAGAGGTCTCTACCTGTACCAACGGTGACTCGCCGGTCTCACCTATAACGGCGTAGTCGGAATCATTTCCGACGTGCGAAAGAGACAAACTTCGGGTCTCTTCGCTTGGAAGCGCCTCGCGCTTAACCACAGGGGTCTCTACCCCTACCACTGGAGTTACCACAGGTAACTCACCAGTCTCGCCGTTCACGGCGTGGGGATTAACCGCCGAATCCCCTCGTTAAGGAACTCTTCCTTAACGCCATTGGGAATGATCATTTCAGACATCCCAATCTCTGGCATCTCACGCCAGAATCGCTTTTGCGATCGAGCAAAGGTGGGTTCATGACTCGCCAATGCTTCACCCGACCGCGGGTGCGTTGAGCCAATGGACTTAGACTTCCAGTCTATCCATGGCTCGTGGCGTTCCAGCCACTTCATGCCCAGAATGAGTCCAAATCCAGGACTCAGGCAACGTTCTTAGCTATCGAAGTTTGCAAACTTCAGCTTAAGGTCAATCGGGACCTTGGGTATAGAAACATATACGCCCGTCGCTAGACGGGCCGTGACAACGTCACGAGAACGTCCCTCTAGGGCCTCGGCATACAGCCGACTATTCTCAACAGAAGTCCGTCTGATATACTTGTCAGACGCTCCAGAGTCTATCAAGCCTCTCCAAGGCTTATCAAAGCCTTTCACGTCCGTAAGGACTACCAGCAAACCTGTATGATACACCAACTCGTTGCTAGAAAGCACCGCATCCCTCGGGGATTTGTGCTGTCGTCCCCTACCCTGGGGATTAACAGCACTGAGGGGTTCCCCAGTAAGGCGCCCCGCACCTATTGGGAGCCGCTGTTTCCCGACGGCTTGGGCGAGGGCCTTTTTGCCGCCCTCGGCCCCTTCCAGCGACTATCTCGCTGGGGATTTTGTGGACATCTGTTCCGCAGATGATCCACGCTTCCACATAGGAAGCACCTTAGCGGCCCACGCCGCTGCAACATAGCTAAGAGCTCCGCCTCGAAGCTCTGTGAAAAAGAGTCAGAGTGACTCTTAGCGGAAGGTTTCCCCTCCACTTCGACCTGACTCAGGTCCATGGGTTCAGGACCCACCTTAGAGGAACGAAAGTTCCTCTCGGCGTTAAACGCCATCTTAAACGACTCTCCCAAAGATTGGGGTCGGCATCGGAACAGTTCCGAACGTGCTGGCCCTTCTCTCAGGCCTCCCATGAAGACGGGGATGGACACATCGTCCGAATACGTTTTCGCGTACATCCCTGCCAACAGGGTCTTCAGTCCTTGGACATATGTCTCCAAGTCCCTAGTGCCCTGACGGCACCTCAAAAACGCCAGCTGATTCTGGAGAACCAGATCAGGCGTTGCATACCTGTCCATAAGCTTTCGCTTAAGGACTCCCCAGTTCAAGAACACGGTCGTGACCGAATCCTAACACGTAAACGCCCATGTACGGGCTTTGCCCGTAAGATGGGTCAGTGCAAGTCCCACTTGCAGGTGATCCTCGATCACGTTCGCGGTGGCGTATGCGGTTTCAACCTCTCGAAGCCACACATAAAGGTTTTCACCTTTCTCGCCGGTGGATTCCTTTATCTTAAAGGACATCGGAGGGCGCACCCCCGTAGACGCGGGATAACTCCCGCGAAGACTCGCCCCATGGGCGATAAGGGCATTCACCCTTTCACGCACGGCATCGAGTCCCTGCTCCACTAGATGGAGCTGCCATCCTCACCCAATATGGGTAACAGCCTTTTAAAGGCTTCCTGCTGGACGGGGGTTAGCTTACCCCAATCGTCCTTATCCATCCCTTGCAGAGGATGTTGATCACCAACACAGGTGTTGGATTGACTACAAGTGCTACCAGATGTAACCGGGTGCGTACACGCACGGTGCGGCGTTCGCCGCTACTTAGCCGATACGCCCTTATAAGGGCTTAGTAGGAGAGAGCTCTCCTACTCGGGGCCAAGATTCCCGGGGTGGTTTACAGATAGCTTTCGCTAACCCCTTGTAACAAGGCTTCCCTTATAAAGGGAGGTAGCGTAAGGGAGAACTCCCTTAGGCTACAATACTCACTGCGCGCGCGACCGGGCTGGTCGTGGTCGCGCGCCTAGCTCCGCTAATGCCTTAACGGCAAGGTTCCCTTACTAAGGGTGTAGCTAAAGGGAGGGCTCCCTTTAGCTACTGCACTCACTGCGCGCGCGACCGGGCGTGGTCGCGCGCCTGGCAGTCTTAAGTATTTTTGTAAACTTAATATATTTAATATGTAATTAGCCTAAATTAATTTAAACTAATATAAACTATATGTAATACTAAGTAGAATATTCCTAATTCGTACCTAGCTAGAATGTAGTGTACACACCTGTGTACTGACACGTGGATGGCTGACACACCACCACACCAAGGGCCCATGCCCTGATTGGTTAAAATAACCAAAGGTTCGAAACCTTTCAACCCTGCCAATACTGGCCTCAACCGTGGTGTACTCATGTACACCAACACTCAGTGTTACCCGAATGTAACCCCGTTACAATCGCCGCCCGGCCCCCGAAATGTGACACCTATATAGAGGTAGAGGGGGATTGCTAAAACGTATTACATCATCGACTTCTATTTTTAGCGCTGGCCCTATAATTGAGGGAGGGATACGGGTAGTAATTTGGGGGGGATACGGGTAGTAAATGGGGGATATGGATATCAATTGCCAAATCTAAACAATTTACAAATGTGTCGTTAGTTAACTGATTAATTATGAAATTAAATTGAGCAATGTCCGATTGTATTTTTCCTCCTAGTCATCGATCTTTTGGACCTTAACAATTATGCCATGTTGAATTTACATGTACTTATGTTGAAAGTACGGTTGAAATGTAAATATAAAGACCGGAAACGAATTGTCTATCAATACTATGGATACATGTTGTTATTTTCTAATTTATAATAACGCCCTTTCTCTTTTCTACGATTTATTTGCTTCTGGCGCCGGCCGTACTGCGAACGACAAACATCTACCTACGCGTGTACTATCTGACCAAAATTGTCAGATCAGATAACATAAGACTGCGGAGGTGATTTTCGTTTTGTGGATTTTTCGAGTGAACTTTCTTGTTGTTGACACGTTTTGGACATAGTAGAAGCCCCTCACTTTCGGAGGGCTAGTATTTTTTTTCTCTCGAGTTCTGGTTCTGGTTGATTATCGTGATTACAAAATGGATCCGTTTATGGAGAAACAAAGTGATGATTGTACGACGGACCAATGTGTGGTCCTAGGCTATTCTCGAAAGCATAAAGAAGTACAGAGACGGCTTGTGTCTGTTGAAGGTGCTCAAGGGCAAATTTAGGTCGCCAGTACAGTATCCGGGTCGAGAAAGGACTCACCGGGGGCAGCATGGTCCTGGAAACATCGAAAAATTATTGTCCTTTCAGTCAACAAATGACCTTGCATGGTTTAAATGGGGACTGAGGAATTGCGGTAGGTGGGGCGCCGCGTGGAAACGGGGTCATGGACCCACTGATGCCCAGGGTGCTGCACCGAATTTAGGTGGCAAAAATGCACCGGCTGGAAACGTGCAATTTCCACGTTTTGGACACGTCGGCCAACCCTGATGCATCGAAACGTTTTAGGGTGTGTATATATCCCCGGGCTTGGTGCCTGTTTCAAAGAGTGGGTTTACCTTTGCATAGAGGCGATAGTTATCGCTGAAATCTTATCTGATTTTGCATGGTAGGAACAGCTGAAACTCAATAAGTTAGAGGAACATTTGGACGGAAGGGCCGCCGAATAGTTTCATTCAAACATTGGAACGTGGTGGCCGCTGTCTCCTTGCTTAAATTTCGTTCTGGATTATACGTATAAGGCTTTCAAGGTGGATATATGTAACCACCAGACAGCTATTTGGTCTGCATCGAAGGAGAGTCCGAGAAGGACTTGGACGAGCACTAACCTAGTACCTCTGGCCGGTCGAGTGAAAAATTAGTGGTGGAAAATATTGTGAAGTTCTCAGCTTTCAGTTGAAAATTGCGACCATAACCATGTATTACCCGATGCATCCGGATTACTTGTGTCTTCGATAGTCTGGGCGCAGGAACGAGAAGATGGTGTATTTGAAAACCCAAAACATGTGAAAATATATGCGAACTCGGTCGAGACCGAGCAAAAGAGGACTTTCTGTGGTTGTGGAAATACGGGACACATTAAGCGATACTGCAGATTAAGGGAAAAAAAGTTTACCGAGAAAAAGAAGCCAGAAAACGGACGGCACCTGGAAACGAAAGGTAGCCTTTTGTCGTCGACAGAAATGGTGGCAAAGTCCTCGACAGGACCGAATGCGGGTGATTTTTGTTCGGAAAATCTGTGGATTATTAACAGTGGATCAAGTGATGGTTTTACATGTCACGTTATTTGTCTCTAAACTCAGAATGATAAAGCTTCGTGCATTCTATAATTATTGAACTATCTGACGTGTATTTTGCCTTGAAACTTACCAAGAGTCTGATATCGCTTGGCAAGTTACGGGAGAGAAGATGAATTAAAGGAGATAATGAAAATTCCCTGGTGGTTGAACCGAAAAGTGAAGTTCTGTTTCCAATTGAAATTTTTGATTCAATTTTCGTTGCTAATTTGATGCCGGAAAGTCGAGCGGATGCAGTAAATAGTTTTCCAGCATATGCTGAATACTGTTGAAGAAAATGCAGGAAAATATACGCAAAAGGGAAGTATTTATCATTTCCACATCTGTTTGGGTCACTTTGCGTATACACAGTCGAAAAACGGGCCAAAGCCCCAGATCTGGCATGTTCTTGACGGTAAGGAAGGCAAGGAAAAAAAGGAAGCAGCCGAAAAAAGATTCGGGAAAGAATTGGCATATCATGGTGTGATGAAAGTGGTTCAAGTATAGCCGTCCCAGATCCGAGATCATTCAAAGAAGCACATGAAAGCAGAAATGCTGACATGTGGAAGTTGTCTGAACAAGCTCAAATAAAATCTTTCGAGGATCTGGGAACTGGCGTCTTGTAAGAGACGACCTTGAAGGTACTGCCTCCAACGAAATGGGTCTATAAGATCAAGTTACGCCATTGAAAGGTAAGAGTCCCTTTTTCCTCGCAAAGCGTGACGAAGAAGTGTATGGGCAAGATATTTTTTGCTTTCCCTACTGTTATGGACATAAATAACGTGAAGGTATACCTCAGATTTGGGACGTACCAGCGCGGCACGGTGACGTGCCTAGCGCTTACCTAAGGACAAAAACTAGAGACGGTTACGATGTACATTTGAAAGTACTGCAGGGGATAGAAATTACAACTGGTACCCTAGAAATGTTTGGTGCGGCGTCAAAAGACAAACTCACACTGCAGTTACGTAAAAAATGTTGGGTTGAAAAACAAGCTGGTAGGCTCTGGCATGAGCTCCTCTGTGAAACTTAACAAAGTATGAACTTCATGCAGTGTGTCACAGACACGTGCATATACGTGAAAAAGATGAAATGCCACTATTTGGTCGGGCACCTTTTGGTTACGGGGACTACGATTGAAGTAGTCAATATTTTTTTAAGGATATGGAAGTTCTCGAATTGAAAGATTTGGGTAACGTTGACAAGGTTTGAGCATCAGAATTGCTGGAGGTCCTATTGAAGGTTATACGATGGATCAAGAGGCAACCATCGATGAAACCCTGAAAGTACATGGTGACTAAGGCGAATCCATTTAAAATACCCGTAATGGATGTGGAAACCATAAAAAATTCGAAGAATTGTTGCCCGCTACTTCTCGTGAAAACGCACCTTGCGCTACGAAATTCCAGTCTTTGATTGAAGTCTCTTGTTGATATCTCGTTGCACGCGACTGATATTTCGTTGCTGTGCATTGAGTCATTAGGCGAACCCATGCACCGACGCTGGGAGATTACAAGACGGCGAACAGTTTGGTCAAGTATCTAAAAGGAACCAAGTCCTTGAAGATATACCTGAAGCATGATGTAGATCTCCCAAAGCCGGTTCCCATTACTTACTGCATGGACGCAGATTTTACGACAGACAAGATGGACAAGTGTGAGCGCTGCCGTGGTTTACGTAAATGGAATTGTGGTTTTGCCAGCTCAAGAAACAAAGTTCGGTCGCATTGTGCTTAAGCAGAAGCCGAATTTGTTACGGCAGCACTGGGTGGCAAAGAAGCGCTTGGATTGCAAAAAAATGTTGTGTGAAATCGGAATGCATACGAGACACCGCTTCTGTTAAAGATCGACACTAAAACAGCGATCAAGAGTGTCGAAAGTGAAGCTAGAGCTCGAAGCATGAAGCATGTCGATATCAAGTGGAAGTCTTTGAAGGAGTATGTAAGGAAGGGCGTTGTCAAGGCGACTCACGTACCAAGTATGGAAAATACTACAGACCTATTGAGGAAGGATGTCAACACGCAACGGATTCAAGATTTACGAAAACGAATTCGATTGATTTGGTGGAGTTATAGCTCGCGCCGTTTCAGGAAGAGTGTTGAAGTTATATGCACCCTTGTTGAAAATTTGGTTGAGATGTAAATATAAAGGGCGGAAGCGTACTGGATATAAATAAATAGGGATACATATGATGATTTTATATTTTATACACTTTCTCTTTTCCTTTCCGTTTTTACATCCTTATGATTTATTCGCTTCAGACACCGTCCGTATCTACAGTGCTCCCTCTAATAAGTTATGGCTCCGGTGGACGCATAACAGTATAACTTATCGGAGGTTATAACTTTTCGGATTATAGTGGCATCATACATAAGAAAATCAATTAATTAAAGAATCAAAAAAGCGCCACAAGCGAATCAAAGGGACACCACCACACCCACTCCAAACCAAAAACTTCCAGAACAACAGAGGAAACCAGCCCTAGAGCCACTGATCTTCACACTGCTGACAAGGTAATCCAGTTCTAGCACCCTGGCTAGGTTTAGCACGTGTCTAGAAGTATAAGACACGTCTTCAACTGTTTTTTTCCTGTTTGCTTTGAGTTCCAGGGGCAGAAGTACTTCTGCAGTGGTTAGGGACCTTATTGCCTTGTAACTACAGATTTAATGCTGCATTCCGATTGGTCGGGGTGGGTGGACAGACGGACTGATTGATCGTGACGCTGTTGGAAATTGCAGATGTCCCAAGTCCGCCTTACCAACGCTCAACGCCTCCAAATCTGCAAGGACAAGGAGCAGAACAGCAGCATGTCCTAGCCAGCCCTGGAGAAGTGGGCTACAACAAAGTTTGGCCTGACCAAGACACTGTTGTGGTGGAGTCAAGTTCGAAATCGAAAACATTAGCATCGATAACCTGACTACCACCATCGCGCCCAGCCTTCCAACTTTCGGATGGGGTACTCCGCGGACCACCACTCGAGATCTGGTCCGATCGTCCGCTGCAAGCAGACGACCGGTCGTCATCAGAACCCACTTCGTCCAATTGTTTAGTGTCCATCTCACCTTGTGTATCCGATGGAATGGGCTAGTTACACACTCGGTGGATCGGGATCGCAGATTGGATCGAACCGGTCTTGAATATAGAAGACCGATCTGGGTAGGTATCTCTGGGGCGGAACTCTTCACCCCAGACACAAACAGACCAAAAACACTTCCAAGAGATAATTTCCAATAGGTCGATCGTCCAAACGATCAAGACCTGATCAATACGAAATAATAGAGGGTAGACCGACCGTTCCGGTCTAGCCCCTGACCAATACGAAATAAGACCAAAACCGGTCTAGTTTCCAACCAATATTAAAACAAGCCAATATGTCCGCGTAAAGACCCAATATGCTCGTGAAACTCCACAAACGATATCTCCACGCCAAGACCAATCCAGTGAATAGCACGTTACAAACGTACTTGAGTTGAGGTGTTGAGATCGCCAAATCGTACTCCCGTCGAGGGACTTCCGGTGGGCCAAAGTGCGCGTACGGCGCGTCCAGACCGGGTATAATGGGCGAGAGGGGATAATTCGACCCTCTGCCTCCAAACACTCCGCGGCGGGCGGAGGCGACTAGTGTACGAAAAGGGAAGAACGGTGACCCCTAGCTGTGGTGTGAACCAAGACCAGAAGAGGTTTCATCCACTTATCCGAAAGCTAAAAGATTTCCTTACTTAAAGGTAAAACCTCTGTCCTAAAAGGTAAAACCACAACTAAAATACTACTACCCTATAGTCCCTAAATGTACCCCCACAAAAATATGTAAAATACCCAAAGTCGGGTGACTCACCAAAACTTGCGTTCTTGACACTTCTTGAGTCTGATAGGCTGAAAAGCCCCCCCTTGTTTAAACCAATCCGAAATTAGACCAAATGCCTTGACAAAACTTGACCAGAAGTGTGCCAAATTTTGGGCACGCTTCTCCACAGCCGCCTCTGAGTCAGACCGTGTCGCACAACGACAACGGTCTGACCTCGTCCATCAAATTCAGTTGAACCTTGGTCACTCAGACTTTTCCGACATGGAGCAACCATCTTCTTCATCCGTTCCAGGTACTTGCACTGTTGGACTTTACCTTCTTGTATTTCCTTAACGACCGTTCTTGTAGGCACCTCGCATACCACGTCATCGTATGTCACTTCGCCCGTCCGGTCGGTCCGGTCTGGCAGCCCCCATCGTTCTACTGCACCTCAGACATCGGCAGGGCATCAGACCGCGACCGACGCGCAGTTGCAAGACGCACTTGAAGAGATCGCACGTCTCCAGGAGCAGATTGCTCAACAGGCGACACAACGTAAGCATGCATGTCCGGTCTTCACCTTGGACCTGTTCTAACCTTCGTTTGTCTTCAGCCCGTATACCTCCAGCCCGTATACTTCCTGGCATCAACAAGGCGATCAATGCCCTGCTTTCCGCCGATCGGCAGTCGAACACGCATGACCTCCAGCTGCGTCAGATTTTGACCGGACTAATAAACGCGCGCAATAGGTTGACCCGCTTGGAAGCTCATCAGCTTCATCTCCGGGAGCAGCTTGTGCTGGTCCAACATCAGCAAGCGGAAGGCCTGCTGGACCAGACCACGTTGAGTGTTCAAAGCGACGATCTCGAGAGGAGTCTCACTGAGCTCCGAATTTCGATTCAAGACCAGACCGAGGGGGTCCAGTCTTGTGAACGCAAGTCGAACGATTGGACGCAGGCAGCGAACGGTCGTCGGGCGGTATTAAAAGAATGTCATCAGCGCTTGGTTGACCTGTTGCGTCCTCGTCGGCATCCGGTTGCTGCCTCCAGCGTAGACCGGTCTGCGTCGGCCGCCCTGGTCGACTTGCACCAGGACCAAGACCGGCGCCATCCATTGGCCAAAATTCCCCACAGTCCAATATTTTACAAAATTCCAAAAAGCGCGCAAGCGCGCCGGGTGGCTCGAGGGCGCGGGGCATAGCGCGCGACCCCGAACTAGGGGGGAAGCGTGCGGTGCCCCATAAGCGATACAAGACGCAGGAGCTTCTCGTGAACCCAAGATTGGACGGTGATGCCTGCAACCCTGCCAAAACTCAAGCGCCCTCGCGCCCTCGTGCTGACCATGCCAAGTATTCAGAGGTCTCGTCCTGGGATGACTCCGGCGAAGACTCCGGTGATTCGGAGTTTGCTGTCCCCATCCCAAGCAAGTCGCGAATAAGTCCACATGAAAGTTTTGTTCAAGTTGCATCGACTTCGGAGCAGACCAAGAAGACCGGTCCGCATGGTGGCGTTCCACCACCTCATGCGTCGACAAAGTCAACACCTACGGTCTTGCCTGGGACGTCCAAGCTCCACAAAGATGCTTTGTTGGCCAACGTGGCAATCGACAGTTCTTCCCTTCCGCCACGAACGCGTGAGGATACTTTGCCGTGGTCGCCAGGGCAGATCGGTTGTTTACTCCGGTCCACCCTGACCAAGAAGCTCCTGGCCCGGTCTTTCTCTCGTCCAGACCATTGGCTTTTCCCGCCGGCGAAGAAAGTTCCTGCCGCGTCGGAATGGCGGCCGGAATTGATCACGTCGGCACAGATCTCCTGCTTGTACGCTGACGAGCCGTGGAAGATTTTCGAGCATCCCAAGCTGGCATTCATCTTCCACTCAACTCCGTGGGCCAATGCTTTCATGAGTCGGGTGAAATGTTTTAACAAGACTCACGCTCAAGCCATATGGGAGGCATCCCACTATCTGGTGCTTCCCCCGGAACAAGTTCGGCAAGACCCTGGCTTGGCGACCATCCAGAACAAGCGCAAGCGGCGTCGGATCAGAGCGGGTGAGGCTTGGCAGTCCCTGTGCCAATATGTTTTGGACGGGATGCTGGCCCACGAGTGCGACGTCGATGTGTTCTAATATCCAGTTGTACTTCATATGCCGCGACGTCGCGTCGAGAGGACCCGGATGCTGGATGATGGTGGCACATGGTACCCCGGTCTTGGGTGCACTACACCGGTCTTGGACCTCAAGGATGCTTTGGCCCAACTAGACCAACAAGAACCTTGGCGTAACCAGTACCAGGACCAAGTTGAAAAGCATCCGTCGTTGACCGTCGGCCGTCTGTGGGGTGATGGCGAGTGAGGTCGTAAGTAGTCGACCAGATAACGCTTAATATATATCATCGTTCTTTTTCACATGTTCGGTCATCAAATCAGTTGAGCTAATTCCACCACTTTCTCCAGAGTTGCACTAGACACGTTATCACCAACCGTTCCACTTACATCGCGAAAAAACAATCCACGTTCGTCACTATACTATTCCAATCGTCACATATTCACAATACGCAATACACAATACACAAGACCTTCCACCTCTTCACATCGGTCGGGAAGACCGATGCTACTGCATGTCTTGGTCTTGGTCTTCATGGGTCTGCATCACTGCGAAGCAGTTCCGACTGACTCGGTCCCGTTCGAATTCTCGTAGTAGTGCTCCACAGTTTAGGTCGGACTCATCGATCCAAGTTGTTTCATCATGGTCCTTCCATCGGACCAGATATTCTCGGTGGGTCCGGCCGAACCTGGTCTTCTTGACCGATCGGACGTCTAAGACCCTTTCCACTGCAAATTCGTCCTTCTCCAGCGGTCGTTCCCAACTGTCCTCCGGCAGTAATGCTTCATCGAAATCAAACCGTTCTGCCTCGTCTACTAGACAGGGCATTTTGGGACGATCAGGAAATTCTCGGACCAGTTTTAACTTGGACACATGTACGATCGGGAAGACCTTGTAGTCCGTGCCGGTTGTTACTAGACGGGCAGCGTGTTCACCAATCAGCTCGGCAACACGGAAAGGACCGTGCCACATGTGAGCCAGCTTCTTCGCATAGCCCTCCTTCACTCGGTCTAGGTACAACCATACCCTCGACCCTGGTTCTATACCGTGGGGTTGGACCTGGTCGTTGTTCCGGTCTGCCCAGTCTTGTGTAGCTTGACGTAACTTTTCGTTGACAATTTCTCTTGCATGCTGGTAATGTTTCTGGACCTGCATGCTCCAACGTCGAGAATCACGATCGCGGGTCCGAGTGCAGCCAATAGGTATTGCGGCTTCAAGAGTGGACCGGGGGTCCCATCCATACGCAAGATAAAAAGGCGTTTCTCCTCGGACCCGATCGGTCGACGAGTTGAGTGCAAACACCAGCCTTTCTGCGTATTCGTCCCAATCGCGTTGGTCTGGATCGGTAACGTACATCTTGATTGCTCTTGTAATAGTTTGTACCATACTTTCTGCCGATCCATTCGCTTGCGGACGATATGCCATCGTCGCGCTCTGTTTCTGGCCCAGAATATTGTTAAACGACCGGAACACCTCGGCCATGAAACCGGGTTCTCGGTCGTGTCTGATGACCTCGCTGGCGCCGAACCTTCGGAACACGCATTCTTCGTAACTTTTGGCGATCTGCTCGGCAGACCGGGACGCACTTGCTTTCGCAATAGCTAGACCGGTGAACAGGTCTACCCATATCAACAACTCAGTATTGCCATATGTCGATTTAGGCAGAGACGGTATATGGTCCATCGCTATGACCTGGAAATGGTAGGTAGCTTCGATATTTCCGGGAGAACGCCCCTTGATTACCGGTCTACCCTTTCCGGTCTCGCAATCCGTACAACAACCCACATATTTCTGTACACTTCGGAAAAAAAACCTCTCCAGTGAAAGTGGGACCTGATCTTGTGATACGTTCTGCCTATGCCCTGATGTCCCCCTTCTAGACTCACATGGTAGTGATGGAGGACATCCGGCTGCAGCAACTCAGATATCATCAATTTCGCCAATCGGTCCCGATCTGCACTGTCTTGGTCGGCATCGCGGCAGTAATATAGTAAACCATCTTCATCCACTTCGTAACTGTCTGAGATCTTGGCACATTCTTTCGCTTGACCATTCGTCAACTTAGACAATTCACCGCGCAGGTAGGTCTTCAAATTCACAATCCATTCTTCTTCGTTCTGCGCCTTGAGGATCCGTTCTGCCCTTAGTCGTTGCACAACAGATTCACTCAACCGTTCCTTTGGGAACGGTTGGTGGGACTTCCGAGCTTTCAGTCTAGTCGCGACCATAATATGCACCTGGTCCGGAGCGTTCTTGGGTCCGATCACCTCGGGGAGCCTGTTTATATTCATCAATTCATCCAGAACGGCCTTCTCGGTGATCCCCGGTCTGGTCTTGCATGGCCTTGGTCGCGAGGTAGTCGGCACTTCTGTTCCAGTCGCGGTTCACGTGCAGCAGCTCGTGGTTGGGATGGTCTTTCAATGCCTTCATTACCCG
>JAPDHQ010003376.1:0-22253 GCA_026184515.1 Peronosclerospora sorghi | reverse complement strand
GTGTACAGTGCCTTAGATCTGGTGGACGGGTATTATCAGGTGCTCATACGAGCGTCCGATATTCTGCTTACAGCGGTTAGTACGCCTAGCGGCATGCTGTGGGAGTGTATTGTTATGCCACAAGGGCTTTCAAATGCACCAGCGACTTTCAATCGCTTGGTGACTCAACTCTTCCGCCCTCATAGGAAGTACGCTCAGACGTACTTCGACGATATATTCGTCCATAGTCGTGCGGAAGGCGACTCGTCTGATGTTCAGACGCACCTTATACACCTTCTAGCGGTGCTCGAATGTATGCGAGAGCATAATTTATATGCGAACGCATCCAAATGTATATTTGGTGCTGAGGAAATTCCTTTCCTCGGATGCTTCATCAGTAAGGATGGAGTGCGGGCGGATCCCACGAAGGTGAAAGCCATCGTGGAGTGGCCTTCGCCTGTAAATCATAGAGATTTACGGAAGTGGCTTGGATTAGCCAACTATCTCCACAAATACAGCGAGAACTACGCTGAAATGGCAAAGCCATTAACCGACCTTCATAAGAAGGATGTTGATTGGTGTTGGAAAACCAAACACCAAAACGCTTTTGAAGCGGTTAAGGGGAGCTTGTTAAAAGATCCCGTTCTTGCTCTCCCAGATTCTGGGAAACCATTAGTGTCGTCCGCGACGCCTCCGATTTCGCAATCGGATGTGCTTTGTTACAAGCAGACGATGCAGGAAGGGAACGCGTAATTGCGTTTGAGTCGAGGAATCTTAAAGCTGCGGAACGGAATTATTCCGTTCATGACAAGGAGCTACTTGCAATGAAGTATGCTCTTGTCAAGTTTAGGGTTCACCTACTCGGCTCAAAGCCGTTCGTGGCTTATACTGACTACGCGTCCTTACGGACAGCGACAAAGTCGCCTCATCTCTCGCAACGGATGGCCCGTTGGCTCTCCTTCTTTACGGAGTACAACTTTGAGGTTAAGTATAAACCTGGCAAGCATAACGATCTTGCAGACGCGTTATCGCATCGTACCGATTACGAGCTCGCTCACGCGACATTCGTCACCACCTCTGTGGTGGATCTCATACGCCAGGCGTATGAGAAAGACCCACAATGTACGGCGCTTATCATCGCGTTAGGTGAAAAGGGTCTTGGCTCGTCTGAGCCAACCCTGTCAAGTCAAGCTAAAGCTCTTTTACACCGTTACAGGTACAGTGACGTTCTGCTATTTTATAGCACGAGCGCGGAGGACACTCCGCGGGTGGTAGTTCCTCATGATGAAGAACTAAAGTACAGAGTCCTCTTTGAGGCACATGACGCCTCTACCGGGGGTCATTTCGGTCGGGATAAGACCTACAGCGCTTTAAGCGCTTTTTATTGGTGGTCCAACATGTATAAGTGGGTCGGTGCGTATATACGCACCTGTGAGACGTGCCAGAGGGTTAAACCCTCTGCAATTTCAGCTGCGCCTTTGGCGAGCTTATCGGTTCCAACGGAGTGCTGGAAATCCGTTAGCATGGATTTTATCTTCGGTTTTCCGAAGGATAAGACCGGGAACACCGGCATATTGGTCTTTGTAGACCTATTGAGCAAGATGGATCACCTGGCGGCGGTGCCAGAGTCAATAGATGGACAAGGAACAGCGAAAGTGTTCCTAGACCGTGTCTTTCGACAGCATGGTCTACCCTATTCCGTTGTGTCGGATCGGGATCCCCGTTTTACGGGACAATTCTGGGAAGCGTTGCTTAAGGTGATGAGCACTTAGCTCCTCATGTCCACTGCGGATCATCCGCAGACGGACGGTCAGACGGAACGCGTTAATCGCGTTGTGGAGGATATTTTCGGGAGTTTATGTCCGAACTCTCCAAAGAGTTGGAGTGAGATGCTTCCGATGGCCGAATTTGCTATCAACAATTCGGTCCATGCATCTACGGGGCTTACCCCGTTTTACGTGAACGGATTAACGAATCCGAGGGTTCCCTTGACGCCACGTGCGTGTGGCCCATGGCTTGAGAGGGGAGGATTCCCTTATGTAAGCCCTGTATCTGTGAGAAAGACAATCGATAAGTTTTTATCGACGCGCCTTAGTGTCTTACTGTAACCGGGTTACATTTGAGTTACATTTAGTGTTGGTGTACATGAGTACACTACGGTTGAGGTCAGTATTGACCGGTTTGAAAAGTTTTGAACCATTGGTTATTTTAACCAATCAGGGCAGGTGCCCTTGGTGTGGTGGTGTGTCAGCCATCCACGTGTCGGTACACAGGTGTGTACACTACATTTTAGCTAGGTACGAATTTGGAATATTCTACTTAGTATTACATATAGTTTATATTAGTTTAAATTAATTTAGGCTAATTACATATTTAATATATTCAGTTTACATTTCACTCTAAAGTGCAGTCGCGCGACATCGACCGGTCGCGCGTGTAGTGAGTGTCGTAGGTAAGAGGGAGCCTTCCCTTTACCTACATCCCGTAAAGGGAATACAGCCGTTAAGGCTAAGTTGTAAACCAACCCGGGAATCTTGTCCCCGAGTAGGAGATCTCTCCTACTAAGCCCTTTATAAGGGCGTATCGGCTAAGTAGCGGCAGACGCCGCTTTAAGGAAAAGTCTTCCTCTGTGCGCTAGCCGCACCGTGCGTATACGCACCGGCTACATCTGGTAGCACTTGTAGTCAAACCAACACCTGTGTTGGTAGACTAAGGCATCCTCTGCAAAGGATGAATCAGGACGATTGGGATAGTTTGTCCCTCGTCCAGCAGGAAGCCTTTAAAAGGCTGTTACCATTAGTGGGTGACGAAGGCATGAAGCTCCTAGTGGAGCAGGGCCTTGAGACCGTAAAGGCAAGGGTAAATGCCCTCATCGCTCATGAGGCGAGTCGTAGTGGAGGTCGTTCCACGGGGGTGTGCCATCCATTACCATTCAAAATAAAGGAGTTCACCGGGGAGAAGGGTGACAACCTTTACGTGTGGTTGCGAGAGGTCGAAACGGCCTTCGCCACAGCGAATGTGATCGCTGATCACTTTCAAGTGGGACTTGCACTGACCCATCTTACGGTCAAAGCCCGTACATGAGCGGATACGTGATCCGAGTCAGCCACGGATGTGTTCCCAACCTGGGAGGTCCTTAAGCAGAAGCTTATGGACATGTACGCAAAGCCTGATCTGGTTTTCCAGAATCAGATGGAGTTTCTGAGGTGCCGTCAGGGCACTAGGGACCTGGAGACATATATCCAGGAACTTAAGACCCTGCTGGCAGGGATGTGCGAAAGCGTATTCGGACGATGTGTCCATCCCCGTCTTCATGGGAGGCCTGAGAGAAGGGCCAGCACGTTCGGAATTGTTCCGATGCCGACCCCACTCCCTGGGGGAGGCGTTCAAGATGGCGTTCAACGCCTAGAGGAACTTTTGTTTCTCTAAGGTGGGTCCCGAACCCATGGACCTTAGTCAGGTCGAAGCGGAGGAGAAACCTCCCGCTAAGAGTCACACTGACTCTTTTCCGCAGAGCTTCGAGACGGAGCTCCTTGCAATGTTGCAGCGGCATGGACCGCTGAGATGCTTTCAGTGTGGGAGCACGGATCATCTGCGGAACAAATGTCCGCGGAACCCCCAGCGAGATACTCGCTTAAAAGGGCCAAGGGTTGGGAAGAAGCCCTGGCCCAATTCGTCGGGAAACGACGGCTCCCAGGAGGTGCGGGGCGCCCTACTGGGGGACCCCTCAGTGCTGTTAAGCCCCAGTGTAGGGGACGACAGCACAAAGCACCGAGGGAAGCGGTGCTTTCTAGCACCGAGTTGGTGTACCAGCCAGGTTTGCTGGTAGTCCTTGCGGACGTGAAAGGCTTTGATAAGCCTTGGAGAGTCTTGATAGACTCTGGAGCGTCTGAAAATTATTCCAGACGGGCTTCTGTAGAGAAGAGTCGGCTGTATGCCGAGGCCCTAGAGGCACGTTCTCGTGACGTTGTCACGGTCCGTCTTGCGACGGGTGTACACTTTTCTGTACCCAAGGTCTCGAGTGACCTTAAGCTGAATTTTGCAGACTTCGACAGCTTAGAACGTTTCCTAGTCCTGGATTTGAACTCGAGGTATGACCTCATTCTGGGCATGAAGTGGCTGGAACGCCACGAGACATGGATAGACTGGAAGTCTAAGTCATTGGCTCAACGCACCCGCGATCGGGTGAAGCATTGGCGAGTCATGAACCCACCTTTGCTCGATCGCAAAAGCGATTCTGGCGTGAGATGCCAGAGATTGGGATGTCTGAAATGATCATTCCCAATGACGTTAAGGAAGAGTTCCTTAACGAGGGGGATTCGGCGGTTAATCCCCACGCCGTTAACGGCGAGACTGGTAAGTTACCTGTGGTAGAGGTGGATTCCTCTGAGGTAACTCCAGTGGTAGGGGTAGAGACCCCTGTGGTTAAGCGCGAAGCGCTTCCAATCGAAGAGAACCGAAGTTTGTCTCTTTCGCACGTCGGAAACGATTCCGATTACGCCGATATAGGTGAGACCGGCGAGTCACCGGTGGTAGAGGTAGAGACCTCTGGGACGACTCCAGTGGTAGGGGTAGAGACCTCTGTGGTTAAGCGCGAGGAGCTTCCAAGCGAAGAGACCCGAAGTTCGTCTCTTTCGCACTTCGGAAATGATGCCGACTACGCCGTTATAGGTGAGACTGGCGAGGCAACGGTGGTAGAGGTAGATACCTCTGTGGATAGGCGCGTGGCGCTTCCAATCGATGAGGCAATTGACTTCCCCCCATCTGGGTGTCGGGATGAGTCCCGAGGCCAGTAGTCAGCAGTCTTACATGATGCTGAATAGTGTGACAGGTGTTTCCACAGAAGGCGTAAGCCTGGAAAAGTTGCCTGGGGTAGTTGAACTGTTGTCGTTGGAGGAGATGTCCTTCAACGAATTTGAAACTGCTTTGAAAGCAGATGAAATCGACGATGTTGTCGTATTACGTCCGGAAGAGGAGTTGAACTCCTCATCCACGATGGACGAGTCAGTTTTGGTGCAAACCAAACAGGCATTGAATGCCCGAAGCGGCCTCAAGATCCTCGCGGATCCTGAGGACCCTTACCATTCCTTATTAAAGGAATTCGGAGATGTCATTAGTGACAACCCGCCGATGGGGTTACCACCGGATCGGGGAGTCCGACATAAAATTGATTTGGTTCCTGGAACCAAATACTGCGTCACTAGGCAGTGTCCTCTTCCCAAGGAGCAATGCGACGTCATCGACGCATTCTTCAAGGGGAAAGAAGAGGCAGGGATGGTACGGGAGAGCAAGTCTCCTCACTCATCTCCCACCTTTTGTGTTCGTAAGCCGAACGGAAAGTGGCGCATTGTGCATGCGTACAACAAGTGGAATGCAGCGACTGTACCCATGCAGACTCCGATTCCTCGGAAGGATGTACTCCATAACAATATGGCGGGCTGTATTGTGTACAGTGCCTTAGATCTGGTGGACGGGTATTATCAGGTGCTCATGCGAGCGTCCGATATTCCGCTGAAAGCGGTTAGAACGCCTAGTGGCATGCTGTGGGAGTGGATTGTTATGCCACAAGGGCTTTCAAATGCACCAGCGACTTTCAATCGCTTGGTGACTAAACTCTTCCGCCCTCATAGGAAGTACGCTCAGACGTACTTCGATGATATATTCGTTCATAGTCGTGCGGAAGGCGACTCGTCTGATGTTCAGACGCACCTTATACACCTTTGAGCTGTGATCGAATGTATGCGAGAGCATAAGTTATATGCGAACATATTCATCCAAAAATGAATGTGAAACGACCACCGAAATCGGCGGAAACCAGTTTTCACACTGATTAGAACAGATACTACACTTGATCTTAGCCAAAAGTCCGAGAAGGGGTTTAGGGATTATGGTTTAGGGTTTACGTTTTTGGTGAATTTTCAATTTTAACTAAACACTTATTTTTATATAATTTTTTTTTATAAAAAACAGAAAATTCTGAATTAAAAATTTTAGGATTAAAAAAGAAAAAAAGAAAATACAAAAAATTCACAAATAAGAAGCTTTGATTTTACGTTCTTGTGATCCCCATTTTATTTATATTTGCTCCAATTTTATCGTCTATTTAACCATCGAGAACGACCCGCTGGTATTTCATTAGAAAATGCAAAAAAGTTAAATTTTAAAATTATTTTTTTTCTAAAAAATATATTAATTATTTTTAATATTTTTTTCGATTGAAAAATTTTCCGTTTTATTTATAATAGAATAAAACTTGATGCCTTTAATGCCTAATATGTTTCCTCAGCACCAAATATCCAAATGTATATTTGGTGCTGAGGAAATTCCTTTCCTCGTATGCTTCATCAGTAACGATGGAGTGCATGCGAATCCCGCGAAGGTGAAAGCCATTGTGGAGTGGCCTTCGCCTGTAAATCTTAGAGATTTATGGAAGTGGCTTGGGTTAGCCAACTATCTCCACAAGTACAGCGAGAACTACGCTGAAATGGCGAAGCCATTGACCGACCTTCTTACGAAGGATGTTGATTGGTGTTGGGAAACCAAACAACAAAACGCTTTTGAAGCGGTTAAGGGGAGCTTGTTAAAAGCTCCCGTTCTTACTCTCCCAGACTATGGGAAACCATTTAGTTTCGTCTGCGACGCCTCCGATTCGCAATCGGATGTGCTTTGTTACAAGCAGACGATGCAGGAAGGGAACGCGTGATTGCGTTTGTGTAATGGGGTGCCATTACATAATTGGTATTCAAGTTAGAATATCACAGTTAAATTTCAGACGCGTTGTCTGAAATTTAAATAAGAGATTATAAGTTATTATAATCTACGAAGGAAAAGTAGATTCGTTATAAATACCGAATCATGCAGGTTAACTAATAGTACAGTTAGTTGAATACTTGATATTATTATATTAGTTAGGTAATTACTATACTATTAGATGCTAACCACCCATTAAATAAACACTCTCAATTTTGCGTTCTTAAGACAAAGTGAATATTTATATTTACTTTTAGTATAGGATTAGTTGTTATCAACTAATCCTGCCCTTATTGTATTGCGCGCTTCCTCGCAAAATACAGTGTAAGCCCGTACCAGGATCAGTCCTGTTACACCTGGTAGCACTTTGTGGTCCGTCTTAACGACCACAGTTCCGTTCCACTAGCCAACTAGCGGAGCGAAGATTAAGAGCCTCTCGGCATCATGTCGCGAGACATGACGCCTGCCGAACGAGAGATAACGCTGGAAGTGGTGACAAAACACTTCCCCCACTTCTCGTCGCGTAGTAAAGACGCGACGGTGGAAATGGTTCGGTCCATGGGGACCGACATCATTACCTTCCTCCAGGGTAAGTCCCCGGAGGAAGTGATAGAGGTGGTGAACCGCTTTAGGCGAAACCACTTAGAAAAGCCAGCACGTCCCGCGCAAGAGGCAGCGCGGACCGCACCTGCACCTCCAACGCATAGCGTTAAAGTGGTAAAGGCCGAGTACCGCCCTTTACCGCGAAGGAGTCGAGCCCCTTCGTAGATGGTTCGCAGAGGTGGAAGATGCCATCTCTGCGCAAAATATTGTTGACGAACGTCAACAGGCGTACTTCGCCACAACATGTCTGGGCGGCAGAGCCAGGGCATGGGCGATGTGTCGCAGAGCCACTGATGACTCTGCGTTCCTTATTTATAAGGAATTAAAAGCTGAGCTAAAGCTCAACTTTGAAGCTCCAGAAATGGAGCTAAGTAGTCGCAGGAGTTTATGGAACTCCGGCAAGGTAAGCTTGACCTTCAAGCTTACGCTCAGAAGACGCAATATTTGCTGTCAAATATTGTGTATGAGCCGGTGCCCCCTGCTATGAAGGTCACTGGCTTCATGAAGGGACTCAATGATGGTCCCGTCAAGCAGAGTCGTTACCGGCACCCGCCAAAGACTCTACAGGATGCCATTGACATGAGCATCCGTGAGGAGTTCAGCATGCGATCAGCGTCATCGCATGCTGGGTACAGCCGAATGGCTCAACAGCCCTTCGCTTTTGACATGCCGCAACAGCATGTCAACAAGCAGCAGTCGGGCAGACGAAGCTCACACTTCGTCTCAAGAAACAGCCGCCCGCGCCAGAGCATGGCCGGTGGAGGTCCAGAGCCGATGGACCTATCGGTTGCGGTTGCTTCGAGCTCGAAGCAGCCGAAATTTAAGAAGAACATTCGCTGCAATCGATGCGCGAAAGTGGGGCATTTTGCCCATGAGTGTATGGCACCGCGCCCGGTGCCACGCAGTCAGCGGACGGAACCGTCCGCTGCACGCGACACCAACAGGGACATCACCCTGTTGGTGCAAAAAACGTAGATCACCAGTAGGGGCGGGGGGCCCTACTGGGAATGTTATCCCATATGCCGACATAGGGCATGTGAGGGTAATAGCCCCAGACGGGACTATGTCCTGTCAAAAGGTGCAGGGTGATGGTAAGCCTCTTATCACCCTGGAGGTTAATCCGCACGGGAGCGATGTCCCCATGCGAGCTTTGTTTGACAGAGGAGCGTCAAAAAATTTCGTTAGAACTCAGAGTCTAACGCTGTTGAGCTTCGTGGAGGTAGAAACCCCACGAAGTATGTTGTCAGTCCGGTTAGCAACAGGTGGAACCGTGACTATTCCAAAGCGTGCGATTAAAACACGCTTCGAGTTGAATGAACTGTCATTCGAGGATGAATTCATCGTCCTCAATTTAGATGACAAGTTCGATGTGATACTTGGAATCCCATGGATGTCCAAGTTTAGACATTCGATCGACTGGGTTAACCTATCGATCGATTGCGGCGGACCCACAGGATCTGATCACCCTGTGTGTAATCCGGCGGTATCAGAAGATAGAACCGCAGCGTCGGACAGTCTGGTGGATAGCGATGGCACCACCAGGTCTGTTCCAACACGATCAGCGGAAGGTACCTCCGCTGGTGAGAGTCCAGAGGGACTACCACACGCAACAGAAGAGTCGTTGAGTGTTGGAGAGAAACATTCCACGGTTGATAAAGACCATCGTAAGAATGAAGTGATATCCACGGTGGGAAACACCCACCGTGAGAATGAAATAGTATCCACAGTGGGAACCACCCACTGTGCGACCGAAGGTTCCAACACGACGAAAGAATTCCGTGTTGATGAGAGTGAACTCACGACGAGTGCAATCGTGAGCACAACTCCGTGGTGGCCAGTGCCCACCACGTTGCGTTATCCATGCACACGGGTGATAAAGACTACCGTGTCGCAGAACAGGCGGCCGATCAGACGAGCACATCTGATCGCCAGGAAAATTCCATGGTAGGCAGTGGCCACCATGATGATGAGTATTCGCACACGGTGAATCGTAATCACCGTGTAGTAGTCAATCATACGAGTGCGTCTGATTCCATGGAAAGTTCCGTCGAGACGATCAACTTCTTGAAGCAAACGGAGACCGGATTAGCTACCCAGTCTGTGTTGATGGAACACCCTCCGAAAGAAGGTTCGGAGGTGATGGCTCTTCCAGCGCTAAGCTGGAAGAAGTTTGTGAGAAACTTGCACGATGGTCAGATCGAACAGATCTGTATTATCGTAGCAACAGATGATGTAGTGGATATTCGTGAACGAATATCCACATTACAAGTGGAAAGAATTGGTAAAGAGGTTCCCAATAATCAAACGAGAGTTCAGCGCTTTGAAGCGCAGAGCTGGGAGTCGCTTAAAGCGAACTCCCCATTTTATGAGGTACTTCGGGAATACGCTGACGTATTCCCAGAAGAAGTACCTAGCGAGCTCCCTAATGATAAGGGAACTCGTCATGAGATTGACCTCGTGCCAGGCACGAATTATTGTGTTACGCAGCAATGGCCGTTGCCGCGTGATCAGGTAAAAGCGATCGACGAGTTTTTCGAAGCTCGTCGTAAAACAGGCCAAGTGCGGGAGTCTACCTCACCGCACTCTACCCCCACCTTTTGTGTGAAGAAGTCCACAGGTGGGTGGAGAATCGTTCACGCTTACAACAAGCTGAACGCAGCGACGGTACCGGCACAGACACCGATACCGCGAAAAGATGTCATCATAGATGGCATGTGCGGGAGCACCATCTTTAGTGCTCTCGATCTAAGAGATGGATTTTATCAAATCCTAATGCGTGAGAAGGATATCCCTCTCACGGCGGTAAGCACCCCAAGAGGCATGCTTTGGGAGTGGCTTGTTATGCCGCAGGGGATTCAAAATGCCCCTGCTACGTTTAACAGATGCGTAACGCATCTATTACTCCCGGTTCGAGAATTCGCACCGAGTTATTTCGATGACGTGTTCATCCATAGTAAGGGTGAACACGATAAAATCGATGTAGATGTCCATAAGGAACATCTACGTCGAGTGTTAGAGCTTATGCGTAAGCATAAGCTCTATGCAAATCTAAAGAAGTTCACCTTTGGTGCACCTGAGATACCCGTTCTTGGTTGTTTTGTGGGCAAGAACGGGGTGCGCTCTGATCCAGAAAAGATCAGGGTGATCGTTGAATGGCCTACGCCAAACAACGTTAAGGAACTTCGAAAGTTCCTTGGGTTGGCAACATATTTGCACAAGTATTCGTGCAACTATGCTGGGTTGATACGACCTCTTTCTCAATTACTTAAGAAAGATGTCGAATGACATTGGGATACCCAATGCGAAGATGCTTTTGATGCAGTCAAGCAAAGCTTGAGTGAAGCGCCTGTATTGGCTATAGCCGATAACGAGCGTCCGTTCAACGTCGTTTGCGACGCGAGCGATTTCGCTATCGGCTGTGCTTTGATGCAGCGTGATCACGATGATCGTGATCGCGTAATCTGCTATCAATCGCGTCAGTTGCGCCCAGCCGAGCGCAACTATCCAGTGCATGACAAGGAACTCCTTGCCATGAAGTATTCACTGGCCAAGTTTCGGATCTATCTATTGGGAGATAGACCGTTTGTGGTTTACACGGACCATGCGTCGCTACGCACGGCCGTGAATTCACCACACATTTCTCAAAAAATGGCTCGATGGCTGTCATTCTTTGCTGAGTACAACTTTACGGTTGAATAAAAACCCGGAAAGTTGAACGTGATAGCGGATGCGCTATCACGAAGGCCCGATTACGAGACGAAACTGTCCGTAACCGAAGGTGCCAGTGCAAAAGCGATCCGTTGCACTGCTTTGTCGTCGTCAATTATACGACAAGTACGCGAGGCGTACAAAACAGACGAGGAGACACGTCTGTTGATTGATTACTTACGTAATCAACCAAGTGAGAAACGCGACGAATTCCCAGAGTTCCTCCGCGCTTGCGTGCATCGATATCGACTGCATATGGTCTGCTGCTTTACAGCACAGACCAAAAAGATGAAAGTCGCATCGTCGTTCTAAGCGACGATGATCTCAAACATCAAATTATGTTTGAGTATCATGATGCACCGATTTCGGGGCATCAAGGTCGAGAGAAGACATACGCTTCTATCGCACGTGACTTTTACTGGCGAAACCAGTGCAAGTGGGTACGGAAATACGTACGCGCTTGCGAGATTTGACAGCTCGTTTAGCCTGCGCAGTCTGCACAGGCTCCGCTGCAATCCCTACCGGTTCCGACAGAGTGTTGGAAGTCCATTTCAATGAACTTCTTATTCGGTCTTCCACCCGACAATAGTCGGAAGACCGGAATAGTGGTCTTTGTAGACCGTTTCAGTAAGATGGTAAATCTTACTGCAGTATGCGCGAACGTAACCGTCACTCAAACAGCGCGGATATTCGTTGATACGGTATTCCGTTTGCACGGAATGCCGGAAGACATTGTCTCGGATCGAGATCCGAGATTTACAGGACGTTTCTGGCAAGAAACGTTCTCATTGTTGGGAACCCAGTTGAAGATGTCAACTGCGGACCATCCGGAAACGGATGGGCAGACGGAACGGGTTAACCGCGTTCTCGGAGACATGTTGCGATCATACGCACATGACTTTGAACAGTGGAGTGACTATCTGTCACTCACTGAATTCGCGATTAACAATTCGGTGCATGCTTCAACTAATCATACACCATTCTACGTGAATGCCTTAAGGACCCACGAACCCCAGCTTTACTTGGAGGTACGCCAAATCTAAGTGGGGGAGGGACCCGCTCAAATTTTGAGCGAGTCAATGCGCAAGTTGCAACAGCAACTTGTGAATAAAACGATGGCCCTTCTACTGAAAGTACAGTAGAAGCGGAAGCAGCTTTAAATGAAACTGAAGCTGCATATGATGAATATGTGTCTGAAGCAATGGCTGCAGACAATGAGGACAACGCACCTACCGCTGATAAAGCAGTAGATGAATTCGTATTACAGCGCCAAGCTGTAATACGCTATGTAAAGGATGCACTTGCCTCTGCTTTTGATAAGCAGAAGCAAAATGCAGACAAGCAACAAGGAAGGAAGAACAAAAACTCCTTTCTGAAAGGTGAATTGGTATTATTAAGTACTACTAATTTGCCTATACATGCAATAAGCAACTTCCCTACACGGAAGTTGCTTCTTAAGTACATTGGACCTTTCAAGGTCCATGAGATTCGGGGGAATGCCTATACCTTAGACATTCCCACAGCACTGCGGCTCTACACAATGGGCGGCTTAAACCGTATCATTCGTCTTCGTCTTAAGACGAGACGCAGAACGACGGAAGATACCGTGCTTCTCCAAGTCTCCCAAGAGAGACTTGTAATCGGCTTCCAGCCGTTGATGAGCAGAGCGGAGAGTCACTACCTCCGCCTTCGATTGCTCAAGATCAGCCTTATGCCGATCGAGCTCTCCCTTATAGCGGGAAAGCTCAATGTACAGAAGATCATTCTTCTGCTGAAGCGCAGTGTGCGCCCCGAAGATGTCGCGGACATCCTCGCGAAGAGAACGATATGTCTTCACACAGTGAGACATGTCGCTGCTCAAGGAGGAACAACCCTCCTCGAGTTTGCGGAGCAAAGAACCATGCTCCGCAACAACAACGGCGAGGGAATTCTCAACCTCCGCCGCCCCTGATTGATAATCAGGGGAATGAGCGATACATCCTCGAGCGCTTGATCTCGAAGCGATCGGTGCCTTCGAAGAAGGGGAAGCGTACCGAGTACTTGGTACGCTGGCTGGGCTACCCCCAAGAGTTCGACTCTTGGGAACCGATTGAGGTTCTGAGGGCCGACGCCCCAGACCTTTTAACTGAGTTTGAGAAGGAGTCTCAAACTCATAATGCGAAGTAGCATCAACAGTAGGTGTTGATGCATTCAGGGTATCAATTAATCCCTGAATTTCGGCGGGTACGGAAAAGCCACCGTACCCCCGCAACTCCTCCTCTGACAGACGAGGAGCGCCCTGCGGACACCGCGGGCAAACGAGGTGAGAAGGGACACCACAGTTCAACCCTTCTTTGAGGCAAGCAAAATGGATGTATTCCATTTTTCCTGTTCGCGAGTTCTTTAAAAAGCTCTCGCGCATTACGTGAACTTTATTCACGTAATCAACTGGGCTTTTGTTGAGGTTGTCAACAAAAGCGTTCCAACTCTGAGTCAGGGTGTCTTTATCTTTCCTGTTCCTCCTTGACTCTTTCCGGATCGAATAATATCGAACCTGGAAAACGAGGTCAATAAAGTACAGACGTCTATCGTCTGTACTTCGATCGAATCGACGTGACTGGATGTCTTTGCAGTCATCCAGCACGTTGATATCGAATATCGAACAACGCATTTTGGCAGTCCCGTTTACGGTGACCGCCACTGTTGGGGGCAATAGCCCAGCGAGGGGTCCAAAACCCCACTTTGTACTGAACATGTGGTTCCGTACGATGATACGCTTTAGAAGCGGCAGCCGCCGCTTCTGTTCGAGCCCTTTTAGCAGGCGGAGCACCGCCTGCTTCAACACCACGCGCCGGGGTTAAATCACCCCAACGCGGAGAAGTACTTGGTCCAGGTGGGGCTCTGCGTTCCCGTAACCACCTGTGATGATCATTGTCGCTGTCATAGCAGACAGCGACACCAGAGTCGTCATCGCTGTTAGGCGATGAGCACCTAGCGAGTTTCGACTCGCTAGATCCTTTCGTGGGGACGGCTGTGCCCCCATCACTTTTTTCAGAGTCAGAACTCCCGAACATGGCCCTCTTGGCAACACGCCATTCGGAAGTTGGCATTGTGCAAGATGTTTCATTAGCAACATCTCCCTGTTTCTTGCCAGATGCCGCCTTAGCAGCATCTGTGGTCGAAGACGGTACGTCTTCCGACCTTTGCGTAGTTGACGCTGCTAATGCAGCGTCACCGTTGTCACTCAACACCTCAGCACCTAGTGCTGAGGCGGAGGAAGGAGATCCTTCATTGTTTTCAGCAGCGCTCTTTAGAGCGCCGCCGTGTGTCTTGACCATCGAGTCGATGGTCAATCTGTTGATGAATGAGAAATTCTGACCAACAAGTGCCACCCATGATTGGCCAAAATAAGAATTATTATTGGACAACCACCTTAAGTGGGGGGTGATGTAATGGGTGCCATTACATAATTGATATTCAAGTAAGAATATCACAGTTTAATTTCAGACGCGTTGTCTGAAATTTAAATAATAGATTATAAGTTATTATAATCTAAGAAGGAAAAGTCGATTCGGTATAAATACCGAATCTTGCAGGTTAACTAATAGTACAGTTAGTTAAAGACTTGATATTATTATATTAATTAGTTAGTTACTATACTATTAGCCTCTAAACCACCCATTAAATAAACACTCTTAATTTTGCGTTCTAGAACATACGTGAATATTAATATATTTACTTTTATTATAGGATTAGTTGTTATCAACTAATCCTGCCCTAATTGTATTGCGCGCTTCCTCGCAAAATACAGTGTAAGCCTGTAACAGGATCAGTCCTGTTACAGGGAGGCTGTTTTACACATAAAACAGCCCGAGTGATGATATTACAATTTGGCTGTTATAGGCAACATTGGCTTTAGTATTTCCAGGGTCAAAAATAGAATAATATACTGTACAGTACATATTGGAAGAGTTGTGTAGAGCATAACTATGGTAATTGGCTCTCAACTAATCCAGAGCCCGTCCCTTGCCCTTGTAGCGCCGGAAGAAATTCATGATTGTTGTCTGCTTGGTAGACTCTGCCCTTGCCGCGCTGGCAAACCACTTGTACTGGCGTAAGATGCAATCCAGATCCTCTGCGAGAGGACAACCGATGGCCTTGCCTTGGAGGCTGCCGAGCAAGACTGTGGCAGCTTCTTCAAGTTGCGCCTAGGTAACCTCCATGCCTTCCACAACAGTGTCCTCCTCATCCTCCGCTTCCACAGCCTCCACCGCTTCAGTGGTTGACTCAGCGAGCACTTCAGAGACAATCTCATCATCAGTGAGTGTTTCAACCACAGGAAGTGAGCCATCAACATCCAAGTAAGCAGCTGCATCCATGACTTGGTGGGTGTCATCCTGAGGGATGCGGGCAAGCAGAGCTGCCACCTCTTGAACATGCTCTTGGATTGGCGGCACATCATCCTCGTTGATGGTGGAGCTGCGGCCAACTTGGTTGTCTCTAATGGGAAGAATGCCGGTCTTCTGCCAGCAATGGGCAATAGTCGAGGTTAAGACGTCGTTCCAGGCCTCAACAAGGGTGTCAATGGCCTGACGAATGCTGAACTTGTTGCCGGCAGAAAGTGGATGGTTGCCGTTCTGCTCGTACTCGTCGAGAAGGTACTTGATGTAACGAGTTTTGTACTTGACCTTGAAATTAGCAATCACACCCGCGTCGGCGGGCTGCAGGTGAGATGTAGTGTTTGGAGGAAGTAAATGAACCTGAAACCGAAACGGTCAATCGCTGAATAGCTTAAGATATGAAGAGTGGATTCTGTAAGAGAGTGCACATTACTGTACCTTTACATGCGTCAAACGATCCTCATATTCCTCAACATCATGAGGAGATGCGTTGTCCACAAGAAGCAGTATTTTTCGATCTTCTCCTTGGTACTTCGCGTTCAGTTTCAGCATGTACTTCTTGAAGATATCACCGTGCATCCAGGCTTTCTTGTTGTGATGGTAGTCGACGTGCGGTAGAGAGCCCATGTCGGTGTTGCGGTAACAACGGGGGTTGGCGGCCGTTCCGATCACAAGAGGCTTGAGCTTCTCAGTCCCTGCAAATGTGGGATATGTATCCGTCAGCTGTTAGGGAACAAGCAACCAAACTTAATCGCCATTTCTAAACATGACATACCCAAAGCATTACACGTAAGCAGAATGGTGATTCTGGTCTTGTCTTTCTTACGCCCCTTCTCTGCAGACTGGCTCAGAGTCTTGTTGGGAGACATGCGAAAGAAGAGCCCAGTCTCGTCACAGTTGAAAATGTCGCAAATGGCGTAATCCTTGGTTATTTCTTGAAGGGCTAGGCGGAACCCAGCAAGATCTTGAATTGGAGCACTCTCGGCTTCTCCATGGAGGCGATAAGACTTGATGCCGTGACATTGCTTGAACCTTGAGAGCCATCCATCGGAGGCGACAAATTCAGGCTTTGGATGGGCCGCGTTATTGATGCCGAGAGAGCTAGAAAAAGCCAAAGCCTTGGCGACGACAAGTGCGTCTGTCAGAACCACATGATTTGACCGTGCCTGTGTAAACCAAAGCTTGACAGCTTTTTCAATCTGCATTTTGATGATCAAATCAATGGATGGTCACGAAGTGTGCAATGTATTTTGCGCTGATGAATGCAGTGGTCACGTACCTGAGGGAACTCGCATTCACGCAGCCTTTTGCGATTGATGTCTGCGTTTGTTACGTCAGCCTGCTTGGCCGCGTCCTTGTACTTGTTCTTTTTGGCCAGAATGTCAGTGACCGTCTTGCGGCTGGCAAGGCTAAACATCTCCCTGAGTTGCTCGTGTGTAATGTTGCTGTGCTTTTCTGCGTAATCTATCAAGGCCACCTTTGTCTCAAGAGTGATTGATTGTCGTTTGGGCCCCATGATGAGTGCGTGCAGCAAGGAGATGTTGAGGCTAAGGTGAGAATAATAGGTTTGTGGGTGCTTTGGTTGGGGTTTTTCTGTTCGATTTATACCAGTTATACCAACAAAAACTCGAAATTGAACAGAACAGAAATTTCTGTTCAATTTCGAGTTCTTATCTAAAGATAAATAGATTGGTTTCTGTGCACCAGCACATTCCAACACCTTCTAGAATTCTCTGGCATATTCTTGTGCAATCTATGGCAGTTGACACCCAAATCCCAAGGCCCCTATCAATAATGGCTGTTATAGAGGGAGGATTTTAGTATGGAGTGGATCTCAGCCGAACGGCTGTTGCTGTTACAGGCAATATGCTGTTATAGAGGGCGGAAAATGTATGGGAAAATTCCGTACTGGGAAAAATCTGCCTGCTATACAGAGATGCTGTTATATCAGATGCTGTTATAGAGGGAGCTGACTGTACAACACCTGTGTACTAACACGTGACAGGCTGCCACGCCTCCACCAAGGGCTCCTGCCCGGATTGGTTAAGATAACCAATAGGTCCAAACCTTTCGGACCGGTCAATACTGACCCCAACCGTAGTGTACTCACGTACACCACATACTAAATGTAACCAGAATGTAACCCTGTTACATCCTCCCCCATCAAGACTATTGCTTACGCAATAAATTAATTTTAGTTGGAGAACTCCAACTGCCAGAACCTCTGGCTAACGATGAGCACCATTAGTGGTGCTGTGTATTCTCCTGAAGAAGAGGAGGTAGACTAATTCGAGAACTCGAAGGTGGATGCCCTTGGGGATATCTCCCCAAAGGCTGACCGCTCCGACAACGCTGAACGGCGATGTCGGCAGCCTAGTCCGTTCCCCACACATGGGGAAAATGCACTAACTAGTGCGCCACCCCGCCAATGTCGGATGATACATCCGGATCGCCGAAGGCGATTATCACCAATGAGCTGCGCAGCTCAAGAAACCCAACATGCCGCACAGGCACTGTAGCCGGTGCGTATTAGCACGGTGCGGCTATCGCACAGAGGAAGACCCTTCCTTAAAGCGGTAGCTACCGCTACTTAGCCGATACGCCCTTATAAAGGGCTTAGTAGGAGAGATCTCCTACTCGGGGACAAGATTCCCGGGTTGGTTTACTACTTAGCCTTAACGGCTGTATTCCCTTTACGGGATGTAGGTAAAGGGAAGGCTCCCTCTTACCTACGACACTCAATGCGCGCGCGACCGGTCGAGGTCGCGCGACTGCACATTAGAGTGAAATGTAAATTGAATATATTTAATATGTAATTAGCCTAAATTAATTTAAACTAATATAAACTATATGTAATACTAAGTAGAATATTCCTAATTCGTACCTAGCTAAAATGTAGTGTAAACACCTGTGTACTGACACGTGGATGGCTGACAAAGCACCACACCAAGGGCCCCTGCCCTGATTGGTTAAAATAACCAAAGGTTCAGAACCTTTCAACCCGGCCAATACTGGCCTCAACCGTGGTGTACTCATGTACATTAACACTAAATGTAACCCGAATGTAACCCCGTTACATCCTCCCCCATCAAGACTATTGCTTACGCAATAATCAAAATCTTGTTGGAGAACTCCAACGCCAGTTCCTCTGGCCCTCCATATGTACACCTCTAGAGGTGCTATGGCGTATCCTCTAGAAGAGGTAGACTACTCCGAAAACTCGGAGGTGGATGCCTTTGGGGATACCTCCCCAATGGTTAGCCGCTCCGACTGCGCCGAACGGCGTTGTCGGCAGCCTAATCCGTTCCCCACACGTGGGGAAAATGCACTAACCAGTGCGCCACCCCTGCCCGTAATGGATGATACACCCGAATCGCCAAAGGCGATCGTCACTAATGAGCTGGACGCATCTCAAGACACCCAACTTTCCGCACAGGCACTAAGGACTGCGTTACGCGCCCCCAAACGCCCGTCACGAGCGGCTTATAATTTTGATGGTCCTCGTGACCTTCCAAGGTGGTCCAGGCGTTTGGTAAGGACTAGTTTAGCGTCCTATACCCCTGGCCCCGCGGCTGAACAGCCGTATAAACTCGAACGCCGTGAGAAACTCCGGCAACAAATGCTGGCACAAAAGTAGTTCACTAGCGTCTCATACCGAGAGCGCTTCAACAGGCAGGCACAGGGTGCCCCTGTTGAGAACCTCCGCGAGGTTCCTTTCGTTCTTTCTCCGGGAGAAAGTGCCGATGATGCAGCGAAGAAGTTCCGCGCTTGGGCGGAAGGGGAGAAGCTTCTCCCCAGCTTCGATGAGCTGCATGACAGCTATTCCCGTCGAGACATTGGGTGGAGAGGGTGTTGCGCCTGAAATTTGCCAAAGCCAAAGCGGTGGAGCAACTACGTGCTCCGTATCGCACGCGCTACGCCAGCGTCCCTGTCTCCACCACGGTTTCCGAAGACAGTGTGAGCGTCACATCTGCCTCCGGCGAACTCCCACTTATTGGGAGTGAAGGGGCTTCCCATGCCCCTCTGGTCGTTGACCTACAGCGGGATTCTCCCGCTCAAAAGCGTCAACGACGTCGCGGCAATCCTGCCGCAGGGGAGTCTCGAACTCCCACGAACTCTGTGAGTGTGGATAACCTTTCCACTTCACCAGATACTGGGTTTGACCCCGATGATGGCGTCGCGCCATCAGACGCTCCACGTGAAAGTGTGGAGTACCCTCCGCATCAAGCATTGGAGGAGGAGGTCGCGCAATTGCGACGTGAGATTCGCGAGCGCTGTGATCGACACAGCCATCGCATCCATGATCTCCAGGAGGCGATCCGCGATGAGCGGGATGTCAATGATCGCTTCGAGAGGCCGCTTGACTCCCTCTAGACGACTGTTGCGGAGCTTCGTGGTCGCATTTTAGCCCTTTCGGGCTTAATTCGCCCTGCGGTGCCTTACGGCTATCCGCCTTTCCACCCTCCTCCAGGAGGGGGCCCGCCTCCGGGTCCTGGTATAGCTTAAGCATACCGACATGAAAGGTTGGATCCGTACGAATCACCTTCGGGATGTCCAAGGTATACGATAAGCCCTTTCGGGCTAGTACCTTAAAGGGGCCCACAAACCTGGGGCTCAGTTTATTCCGCAACACGTTGGAAACTGCATATGTAGGAAGAGTTTTAGCGTTTAATAAAAAACTTTCTCCTACTTTGTACACTTTTTTGTTACGCCGCCCCTTTCGGTCAGCTTGCTCCTTCTGCTTGTCTTAGCTTTCCGCCATGGCATCGCAGACGTGTCGTAAGATACTAAGGCGCGTCGATAAGAACTTATCGATGTGCTTTCGCACTGATACAGGGCTGACATCAGGGAATCCTTCCCCCTCAAGCCTTGGGCCACACACACGTGGCGTCAACAGAACACTCGGATTCACCAATCCGTTCACGTAAAACGGGGTAAACCCCGTAGATGCATGTACCGAATTCTTAATAGCAAATTCAACCATCGGAAGCATCTCACTCCAACTCTTTGGAGAATCCGGACATAAACTCCGGAGAATATCCTCCACAACGCGATTAACGCGTTCCATCTGACCGTCCGTCTGCGGATGATCCGCAGTGGACATGAGGAGCTTGTTGCTTAGCACCTTAAACAACGCTGCCCAGAATTGTCCCGTAAAACGGGGATCCCGATCCGACACAACGGAATCGGTTAGACCATGCATTCGAAAGACACGGTCTAGGAACACTTTTGCTGTTCCTTGTCCATCTATGGACTCTGGCACCGCCGCCAGGTGATCCATCTTGCTCAATCGGTCTACAAAGACCAATATGCCGGTATTCCCGGCCTTATCCTTCGGAAAACCGAAGATAAAATCCATGCTAATGGATTTCCAACACTCCGTTGGGACCGATAAGCTCGCCAAAGGCGCAGCTGAACTTGCAGAGGGTTTAACCCTCTGACACGTCTCACAGGTGCGTATATACGCACCGACCCACTTATACATATTGGGCCACCAATACAAAGCGCTTAAAACGCTGTAGGTCTTATCTCGACCTAAATGACCCCCGGTAGGGGCGTCATGTGCCTCAAAGAATACTCTATACTTCGGTTCCTCAACATGAGGAACAACCACCCGCGGAGTGTCCTCCGCGCTCGTGCTATAATATAGCAAACCGTCACAGTACCTGTAACGGTGTAAACGAGCTCTAGCTCGACTTGACAGGGTTGGCTCAGACGAGCCAAGTCCCTTTCCACCCAACGCGCGGATAAGCGCCGTACATTGA
Source organism: Peronosclerospora sorghi (assembly GCA_026184515.1). Classification (NCBI taxonomy): domain Eukaryota; phylum Oomycota; class Peronosporomycetes; order Peronosporales; family Peronosporaceae; genus Peronosclerospora; species Peronosclerospora sorghi. The sequence continues at coordinate 1,069 of JAPDHQ010003376.1, read as the reverse complement.
GGGTCTTTCTCATACGCCTGGCGTATGAGATCCACCACAGACGTGGTGATGAATGTCGCGTGAGCGAGCTCGTAATCGGGACGACGCGATAACGCTTCCGCAAGCACGTTCTGCTTGCTAGGTTTATACTTAACCTCAAAGTTGTACTCCGCAAAGAAGGAGAGCCAACGGGCCATCCGTTGCGAGAGATGAGGCGACTTTGTCGCTTTCCGTAAGGACGCGTGGTCAGTATAAACCACGAACGGCTTTGATCCGAGTAGGTGAACCCTAAATTTGACAAGAGCATACTTCATTGCAAGTAGATCCTTGTCATGAACGGGATAATTCCGTTCTGCAGATTTAAGATTCCTCGACTCAAACGCAATTACGCGTTCCCTTCCTGCATCGTCTGCTTGTAACAAAGCACATCTGATTGCGAAATCGGAGGCGTCGCAGACGACACTAAATGGTTTTCCAGAGTCTGGGAGAGCAAGAACGGAGGCTTTTAACAAGCTCCCCTTAACCGCTTCAAAAGCGTTTTGGTGTTCAGTTTCCCAACACCAATCAACATCCTTCTTAAGAAGGTCGGTCAATGGCTTCGCCATTTCAGCGTAGTTCTCGCTGTACTTGTGGAGATAGTTGGCTAATCCAATCCACTTCCTTAAATCGCTAAGATTTACAGGCGAAGGCCACTCCACAACGGCTTTCACCTTCGCGGGATCCACCCGCACTCCATCTCTACCGATGAAGCATCCGAGGAAAGGAATTTACTCAGCACCAAGTATACATTTGGATGCGTTCGCATATAGCTTATGCTCTCGCATACATTCGAGCACAGCTCGAAGATGTATCAGGTGCGTCTGAACATCAGACTAGTCGCCTTCCGCACGACTATGGACGAATATGTCGTCGAAGTACGTCTGAGCGTACTTCCTATGAGTGCGGAAGAGTTGAGTCACCAAGCGATTGAAAGTCGCTGGTGCATTTGAAAGCCCCTGTGGCATATCAAGACACTCCCACAGCATGCCGCTAGGCGTGCTGACCGCTGTAAGCGGAATATAGGACGCTCGCATGAGCACCTGATAATACC